>PDHQ01000218.1:0-59189 GCA_003339415.1 Ophiocordyceps camponoti-saundersi (nom. inval.) | reverse complement strand
AATATAAAATATAAAATATAAAATATAAAATATAAAATATAAAATATAAAATATAAAATATAAAATATAAAATATAAAATATAAAATATAAAATATAAAATATAAAATATAAAATATAAAATATAAATTAAGCGCTAATATTATAGTTATAAGTTATATTATTTAGTTTAATAATAATACTTTTTAAGATAATATTTTTAAAATAGTATAAGTTAGCAAATAATTTCTCCGCGTTTTAGGTAAAGGAATAATAACTATCTTGCTTTTTTTTAAAAAATTTTTCGCCTTATAAATTACTAGCTTATTTTATAAATATTAATAAGAGTATTAATAGCCTGTTAGGGTATTTTAAGTAGTATTTTTTAAAATTAAGAAAAGAATATACTTTATTATAAGATATTTAAAGTTACTTCTCTTAAAATATCTCGCGTTAATAATTAATATATTATTATAATAAAATAATTTCCTAATTTTACTATAAATATAATTATAAAATAGATTAATAATAAAAAAAATATCTTTTTATAATATTAATAACTTAGTTATATAAGTTTAAAAGCGCTTAAATACCTAATAAAAAGTAATTCTAAAGAGAAAATTATTTAAATAATAAATACTTACTTTATTTATAAAATTAAAAAAGCTAAAAGATTTATCTCTTATAAGAAACTTAAATATTAACCTTAATAACTAAGTTTTTAACTTAGCTTTAACCTTTATCTTAAACTTTATAAGTTTTAAATTAAGAAAAAATATTTTACTTTATTTACTTATATAATAATAGAAATAAGGTTTATCTTTCTAGTTTTTAAAAAATAGAAATTTAAGCTATTTATAATAAACTATTTACTTACTTTATATATTAATATTATCTGCTTATTTTTACTTTAGTTCCTAATAAAAAAAAGGCTTTCTTAACTTAAAAATAAACTATAATTCTTAAGAATAAAGGTATTTAAATTATTATCTTTATACTTTTAATACTAACTTATAATAAATATATTAAATATTTAAAAGCTATTATTAAGGAAAAAGCTTATCTTTTCTTAATATAAGTAAAACTTCTTAATAAGTTTTAGCTTAAAATTTATAAAACTCTTATATATTTTTTAAATATTATTTTAGTATATTAAGATTTTATAAATAATTTATATATAAAGTAATAGTGTTACTTTTAAACTTATAACTTAGTTTATTAATATATTAAAAACCCTTATTTATTAATTAGTTATTTATAAGCTTTTAAGTATATTTTTTTTAAATAATAATTTCTACTTTAAAATATATTAAATAAATAAAAACCTGAAACTTTTTATAACTTTAAATATACTTAAGTTACTTAGTAAGTTATTATAAAATATTATAAAGGTCTTACTATAGTAATTATAAAAATAAGCTAAAGTAGAGTTATAATTAAAGCTATCGAGAAAAAGAAAAAAAAAAGAGACAAGCCCTCCTCCTAAGCTAACTATATACCTCGCGCGATAACTAAGCGCTATTAGAAAAACCTAAATATATCTACTATAAACCCCCTTATCTAGCTATAATTAGTTATAAACTAATCCCTTATATAGCCCCCTCCTTAAGCTAGCTAAGGAAGTAAAAGCGTAAGATAAAATAGTTACGTATTATTACGCTAGCTAAACGCTTTATATAGTCCCTAGCTAATAGCCTAATAGCCTTTATAAAGATAAGGATAAGAGGGCGGAAAAGCTCCTTTATAGCTTAAAGAATTAAACTTTAATCTTTATAAGGAAGATTCTAATAAGCTTAGAATTATAATACTGCTTAATATAAGGAAAGATAAACTTATATACTAATAGTAAAAACTTACTTATATAGTTAATATATTAAACTAAGTAGCACTATGCTAGTTATAGGAAGCTTAGAAGATAACCTAATTATAGTAAGTATTAAGCTAGCCGAATACTTATTACTACGCGCCGCTAGCGTTAATTTATAAGCTAAGGCGTAATATAACTGCGGTATATATTTATTAATAAATCTATAAGCTTAAGCTAGGCGCAGATTATCTATATATAAGGTAATATACTAAGGCTAGAAACTATCTAAGCTATACTATTTAGCGCGCGCGTATCTTATTTTACTTATTATCCCTTTAATTAAAATATTTTAAATTTATACTTTATTACCTTACTTTGCTTATATATAGCTTTAACCTTAATACCTTTATTTACTTATAAAGCTTAAAATAGTTATACTTAAAATAACTAATCTATTTATAATAATAATAACGCTATCGCTTAGTAGTACCTAAAGGGCGAAAAATTATAAATATAATATTTATTAAGTTAGCTATAAGGGGGGGCGGTAAATTAACTAGCGCGCTAGGAATATTCCGAAAACTAAATATTTTATTAAAACTTTAAAAAAGGCTAATAAAGGCTAAGTATATTATAAGCTAGTTTTTATAATCTAAGCGTTTTTATAGCTCCTTATATAGCCTATATAAGAGTAAAATAATCCTAGCGTAGTTAGACTAATATAATAGTTTAGCTTTAAAAAAGGTATATTTTTACTTTATAATATATTCTCTAAGGGGCTCTAATAGCCCTTAACGTATCTTAATTAAGGAAAGACTTACTCGGCGCTTTTTATAACTCTCTCCGAAAAGCTTAGAGACGTATATAAAAAAGGCTTTAAGCTAGAAAGAAAAATCTATAGCTATAATAATATATAAAAAAATATCTACTAAAAAATACCGACGCGTAAAAAGATATAGTAAAACTAAGACTTAGGCTCTTTAATTATAGCTCCGTTAATAATAAATTTAATATATATAGCGGCTAACTAAGAATTAAGGCTAAAATAAGCTATAAGCGGCTTTAATATAAGTAAAATTTAACGGCGTTTTATGCTAAGATTTTATTTTTATATTTAGTTAGCGGTAAGAGAAGCTTTAATTAATATAAAAGTCTTACTATAGCGATTATAAGAATAAGCTAAAGTAGAGTTATAATTAAAGCTATTAAGATAAAAAAAAGAAAGAGAGAGAAGCCCTCCTCTTAAGCTAACTATATACTTTATATAATAACTAAGCGCTATTAGAAAAACCTAAATATATTTATTATAAACCCCCTTATCTAGCTATAATTAGTTATAAACTAATTTTTTATAAATATATTAATATATTACTTAAATTCTTTTTAGATAAAAAACTAAAATACTTATATTTATAAATATAATATTTAATAAAAAGATAATTTTTTTAAAAAAGAGAAAAGAGAATATAAAAGCTTTTATTATATATTCTTATAATATTCTTTAATAACTTTTTATTATTATTTAGCTTAATTTAAAAGAGGGATTTAAAATTCTTTACTTATTAGAAGATATAAACTAATATAAGGAAATAAAATTATTCCTTATTTTAGCAAAACTTACTTTTAAACTTAAAATATAAAACTTTCTTACTCTTTTAACTTTAAAACTATTATTAAATATATTAACTTAAAAAAGTAATAATTAGCTAATTATAAAAACTTTATTAAACTTATCTATATAAGGGGGTAATAATATAAATAATCCTTTTAACTTAATAAATATATTTATTAATTTAAAGTTTTAAATTTTATATTAACTTTATTATTTAAAAAACATATTATAAAGTATTAATTTTATTTATATAATTATAATATCTTATTATTATTAATAACTTATTATTAAATAATATTAATATACTAGTATACTTTATATAGCTTAGAACTATATTATATATATTTTAAAAGGGGGAAAAATTAAAAAACTTAAAGTAAAACCCTCCTCTTAAGCCTTACCTTAGTTTAAAGTTAAACCCTGCCTATAGGCTATACCTAGTATTTTATATATTTAATAAGTTAAGTATAAACTAATAATTAAAAAGCTAATATTTCCCTTAAAGTAAACTCTGCGGTAATAAAAGTATATATAAACTAAGTTTAGTATAAAGTTTATATAGCTTACTTATTCTTCTAGTTATTATCGTTATTATAAACTAAATCCTTATATTTAATTAAAATAGCTTTAATTATTTAATTAATAAAGGCTTTATTAATATAGCTTAGAAATATATAGAAATTTTATTATCTTATAATAAACCTTATAATAGCTAGTTTTAAAAAATAGCTAAATTATTATAATAAAATTATAAATAAGTATAATATTAAAGTTAGAGGAGGAGGTGCTATTATATTTACTTTTTAATATTTCTGCCCTAGCTATTATTAGTTCTTAGTTAATATTAAAAAGAGAGGAGGGGCGGTATAAATAAAGTTTTAGTTTATAAACCTTTAAAGTTAGGTAGCGTATACGTTCTTTACTTAATCCTATACCGCTTTTATTTTAAAGTAAAGTTAACTTTATTTAAAATAAAACCCTTAATAAAAAAAGTAATAATATAATCTTTTCTTATAAGCTATAAGATAAGTAAACTTACCTTTTATATATAAAATAGCTAAGTATTTACTATATTATAGCTTTATTATATAATATTTAGTAATATATCTAAGTTAATAATATTTAAAATATTATTAAGGTTAAACTTTTAATAAATATAATTTAATATTAAAAGTTTTTACTTATATTATTATATTTTTATTATAAATTTAATTAGCATTTATTATATTATTAATAATAATTATTAAAAAAATTTATTAAATCCTTAAATAATATCTTTTTATATATAATTATATTATTAAAACTTTATTTAAAAACTTAATTTTTTTTAAAAAGCTTTCTAATTACTTTATTATAAGGCTTACGCTAGTACCTTTTTTATAATAAGAATATAACCTTTACTAGTTAAATATATCTTTTCTATAAAAATAATATAAAGCTATTTTAAATTAAATTAAAGCTTATAAATAATATCTTAAAATATTACTATAATATTATTATTAAGTAATTTTCTTATTATAAAAGCTTAGCTTTACTTATAAAATCTATAATTAATATTTATTATAATTATCTTAAAGCTTTAAACTTAAAATAAAGTAATAATAAAGTTAAAATAAATTATAAGCTAGCGCTTATATTACTTAGGAATTTACTTTTTAATAGTTTTTTTTAGCGCTTTAGCTATAATTATAACTAATATTAAAAAAGTTTTACTTCCCTTAAAGTTATAGAAAAAAGAGGAAACCGTAGCTATAATAGCTAAGGATATATTATTAACTAATAAAATTAGAGTTAAAAGGGCGCCTCCCTAAACCCTCTTAAACTCCGCTATTATAAGAATATAATAATAGTAAAAATAATAAAATAAAGGATCTACCTTTTATAAAAGTAAGAATACCTAAGAAGCTTATGGAAGAATTAAAAGATTATAAATCTTACCTTAAAATAAATAGTATTTTAAAAGAAAAGAATATAATAGCTATTTTATATACGCTAGAAAATTCAAATCTTATAAAGCTTAAAATAACTAAATAGGCTTTAAATAGTAATAATAAGTTAGATGAGAAAAAAGCTATATAATCTAAAATAAATAAATTAATTAAATAAGAAACCTAGGAAATTAAAATAATACCTAAGAATAAAAATCCTTTAAGGGGCCGTTAGGTTTATAAGCTTAAAAAAGATAATAATAATAATATAACTAAATATAAAGCCCGCTTTAAAGTATAAGGCTTTAATTAGGTATATAGCTTAGATTATTTAGAAACGTTTTCTATTACTGCTTAACCGAAAAGTATAAGGTTATTATTACTAATAGCTTTATAAAATAATTTAATAGTAAAGTAATATAATATAAAGAATGCCTTTATTTACGCTAAAATAGATATTAAAATCTATATAAAACTGCCTGCTAAATTCGAGCAATTTATAATAAAGGATTATTATAATAAAAATAATATAAAGCTTCCTTTAAATTATAAAGACTTAATTAAAACTAATAACTTAGTTTTAAAATTAAGAAAAGCGTTATACGGCTTAATATAAAGTCCTAAATTATAGTATAATTATTTAGCTAATATGCTAAAAAAATAAGGATTTTACCCTCTTTTATTAGATAAAGCGGTATTTATAAATAAAAAGCTAAAAATAGCCTTAGTAATATACGTCGGCGATATACTAGTAGCCGCTAAGAATAATAATATTATAATAAATATATTATAGAAATTAAATAAAGACTTAAAAGTATAAGATTTAGGCTATCTATAAGACTTTTTAAGTATATATATTATTTTTAATAAGTAAAATAATACGCTAAAAATAACCTAGGAAAAATATACTAGAAATAAGCTTAAAGAATTAAATAAAGAATATATAGGCTACTCGGATATACCTTTAAAGCTTAGAAATAAATTAAAGAAAGCTATTATATAGCTTAATAAAGAAATAATACTATAGTATTAAAGGGAAATAGGCTCTTTATTATATTTAGCCTTATAAATAAGACCCGATATACTATATTCTATTATATCTTATACTAGATTTAGTAGTAAACCTAATATTATATATATAAATACTTTAAATACTATCTAGAAATATTTAAATAAATATTTAGATAAAGCTATTATATGTAAGGGTAATATACCTTATAATAGCTATTATATTAAAGGTTTTTCAGACGCTAGTTAGGCCTCTAATTTAATAGAACGAAAAAGTATTTTAGGATATTATTTCTTTATATATAATAATATTATAAGCTAGTCCTATGCTAAATAAAAAGCTATAGCACTTAGCAGCTATAAGGCTAAGTTTATAGGCCTAAGGGAGGCTAATAAAGAAGCCTTATACCTTAATAGGCTATTTTAATTAATAAATAATAGCTTAAATATTAAAATACCTACTATAATACCTTATTTATTAATAGATAATATTATAGCTTTAAGGCTAGCAGAAAATCCTAAATTTTATAAAAAGTTAAAGTATATTAACCTAACTTCTTTCTATTTAAGATAAAATTTAAGAAATAAGCTTATAAATATTTATTATACTAAAAGTAAGGATAATATAGTAAATATCTTTACTAAAGAATTAGATAGCACTACCTTCTATAGTCTTACTAATCTATTATCTTTAAAATAAGCTTATTTTAATAAAGAGGTTTTTAATCCTATTTAAGCTTTTTTTAAATTTTGCTCTTATAATGTTTTTTAAAAAAAACTATTACTTTTACTATTTTTCCTTTTACTTTAAAAAGGTTTTTAAGTTTTTTAAATAAATAATACTATATAATACTATATTATATTATAGGTTTTATAATTTTTATTATATTTATAATAAATAATAAATAAATAACTAAACGTATTTATTTAAGGGAGGCTATAAGTGCTTATAATAATTTTTATTCTTTATAATAAATAATATAAGAATAAATAACTAATATAAAAATATAATAACTACTTTATAATATAATATAGAAAATCTAGTATTTTACTATATAGATTATATAAATTAATAACTAGGGTTATTATTTTATACCTTATAAGCACGAAGTATAATATATTATTACCTTTATATATAAGGCTCCGGCCCTCTAAAGCTAAGAATAATATAGACCTTTAAGACCTTATACGGATCTGTTACGGTTAGCGTTTCTAGACTTTACGGAAATAGGTAATATAGAAAGCCGAATATTAAACTAACTATAGTACTTTCCGGACTTCTAAAAATACTCCTAAATATATTGTTTTCCGGCGTATAGAATAACCCTCTTCTTAACCGGAAAAATTACTATGTTTACGAGAAATTAAGTATTTAAAGAAGAGGTTTTCCTACTACTTAGTAGATAATAATTTAATTACTTACTCTCTTTCCTACCTTTTAAATAATTCTATTATTAACTTATTATTATAAAACTATTACTATTTTAATCCGATTTAAACGCGCCTTTATATCTAATAATCCTATTATTTAAATCTTTATTATTAGATAATTAATTATCTTCCTAACCTTAAACTAATTAAAAGTGCTATCTGACTTCTATCTGCACTTATAGCTACTTATTCGATAATTACTTATATAAAGATAAAAGTATCTCTTAAAATAATTTTATTAATATTTACCTTAGCTTTTAATAAGGTAATAAGTATAGTAAACTCTTAAGTTTAAGATTATTATAATTTAAAGTAAAGCTATATTTTAAATAAAAGTTTTTATAATTATAATAAACTTAAATAGCGTTACCCTCCTTTTTAAAATTATTTTAGGCGCGGCTAGCTATTACTATACTATAATAAAGAGAGCGGAGTTTATTTATAATATAAAAATAAAAAGTCTATATTTATATTATTATAAGCGTAAAGTTTATAAAATATAAGACTAGTTTATTTATATTATTTTAAAATAACTTAATATTAATTTTATTATATTAGTTATTAATAATATATTTTAAGTTTCTTTTTTTTAAAAAAAATATTAATATTATTAATAATAATTTATTAAGCTAAAATATTACTTTTTTAATATAAATAGCTTTAGGCTAGAAAGGATAAAATCGCTATATATAAAATTTAAGCTATTTAGAAAAAGGTATTATACTAAAAAATAATTAACTATTTAATTTTAATAAAATAAGTATTTTTATATAAAACTAATATAAATAGTATTATTAAAAGGTTTAAAGCTTATATTATAATTTATAAAAACTAGTAACTTTTTAATAATAAAAATATATATATAATAACTTTTTAAGTAAAAACTTTTTAACTTATAGCTATAATTTATATATTATAATAATATTTAAATAAAATAATATAGTATTATAATTATATTCTTAAATATTGTATTACTAAAGCTTATTTAATATTATATATTTTTTAAAATATAAAAAATAAAATAAATACTTATATTTTATTAATAGTTTATATAAACTTTATATAATATTATATTTATAATATAATTATTTTATTATATTTTATAAATTAAAAGGAGTAGTATATTTTTATAAAAATTTATATATTTTATATAATTATAATATTTAGATTTTCTTCTTCCTTAATAATATAATAAAGTTTTTTAATTCTTACTTTTATTTATAATAAAAGGATATTAATAAAGCTTTCTAATAAGAATCTTATATTACTTTTCTTAGTAATATTAAATAGTTTCTAAGAATTAAAGTTATTAGAGATTAATAAAAAAAGTAACTTTAGCTATTATAAGAATATTATCTTAAAACTTTATATAATAGATTCTATATTAGTTTAGTAAAATTATAATTTATATTTTTATAAACGCTATTAATAATAAATATTCTTTTTAAATTAATAAATATTATAACGTATAATAACTTAATATTTTACTTTTTAATTATTAAATATATTTTTTATATTATTATATATATAAGATTAAATATAGCTTATATTATTAGTAAATTTATAAAGTTTAATATTATTTTAAATAAATAATATTTTTTAAAATATATTAATATTTAGCTTATTTTATTATTATATCTAACCTCGCGCTATTATTTAGCTAAAGTTTTTAATATATTTATTACTTTTTTAATTCTTCTTATTATAAAAGTCTTATTATAGCGATTATAGAGGTAAGCTAAAGTAAAGTTATATTTAAAGCTATTAAGAAAAAGAAAAGAAAAAGAGAGAAGCCCTCCTCTTAAGCTAACTATATACCTCGCGTAATAACTAAGCGCTATTAGGAAAATCTAAGTATATCCGCTATAAACCCCCTTATCTAGCTATAATTAGTTATAAACTAATCTTTTATATAGCCCCCTCCTTAAGCTAGCTAAGGAGGTAAAAGCGTAAGATAAAAAAGTTATATATTATTACGCTAGCTAAATACTTTATATAGTCCCTAGCTAATAGCTTAATAGCTTTAAAGGAAATAAGGATAAGAGGTCGGAAAGGCTTCTTATAATATATTATAAGGAAGATTCTAATAAGCTTAGAATTATAGTATTACGTAAGGTAAGGAAAGATAAACTTATATACTAATAATAAGATTTACTTATATAATTAGTATATTAAACTAAGTAATAATATACTAGTTATAAGAAGCTTAAAAAATAACTTAATTATAGTAAATATAAAGCTAGCTAAATATTTATTATTATACGCTATTAGTATTAATTTACTAGCTAGGGCGTAATATAACTATAATATATACTTACTAATAAATTTATAAGCTTAAGCTAAGTATAAACTATCTATATATAAGGTAATATATTAAAGCTAGAAATTACTTAAGCTATAATATTTAGTATACGTATACCCCTTTTTACTTATTATTCTTTTTATTAAAATACTTTAAATCTATACTTAATTACCTTACTTTACTTATATATAGCCTTAACTTTAATACTTTTATTTACTTATAAAGCTTTAAATAATTATACTTAAAGTAACTAATTTAATTATAATAATAATAACGCTATTACCTAATATTACTTAAAGAGTAAGAAATTATAAATATAAAGTTTATTAAGTTAGCTATAAGGGGGGGCGGTAAATTAACTAGCGTGTTAGGAATATTCCTAAAATTAAATATTTTATTAAAGTTTCGGAGAAGGCTAGCGAAAGTAAAATATATTATAAGCTAGTTTTTATAATCTAAGCGCTTTTATAACTTCTTATATAGCCTAGATAAGAGTAAAATAATCTTAATATAGTTAAACTAATATAATAGTTTAGTTTTAAAAAGGGTATATTCTTACCTTATAATATATTTTTCAAAGGGCTTTAATAGCTCTTAATATATCTTAATTAAGGAAAAACTTACTTAGCGCTCCTTATAACTCTTCTTAAAAAGCTTAGAAATATACGCTAAAAAATTATTAAGCTAGAAAGAAAAATTTATAGCTATAATAATATATAAAAGAAATATCTACTAAAAGGTATTAAGGTGTAAAAAGATATAATAAAATTAAAACTTAAGCTCCCTAATTATAGCTTTATAATTTATAAATTTAATATATCTAGCGATTAACTAAGAATTAAGGCTAGAATAAGCTATAAGCGGCTTTAATATAAGTAAAATTTAATAGCGTTTTATACTAAGATTTTACTTTTATATTCGGTTAGTAGTAAGAAGAGCTTTAATTAATATAAAAGTTTTATTATAGCGATTATAGAGGTAAGCTAAAGTAAAGTTATAATTAAAGCTATTAAAAAGAAGAAAAAAAAAGAGAAGCCCTCCTCCTAAGCTAACTATATACCTTACGTAATAACTAAGCGCTATTAGGAAGACTTAAGTATATCCGCTATAAGCCCCCCTATCTAGTTATAATTAGTTATAAACTAATCTTTTATACTTATAGTAATTACTTTAATATAAGAAAATTTACTTAAGGTTATTTTTTTATTTTTAAGGAGAGAGGGATATTTAATTAAAGAGTTATAAAATAAATAATTATTATAATATTTTTAATTATAATAAAGCTTTTTTATATTATTTAAAGCTATAGAAAATAAATAGCTTTAAAAAGGTTATTTTTAAGCTATATTTTAAACTTTAAGGTTTATTAACTTTATATTATAATAATTAAAAAATAATTTCTCTTCTTATTAATTTAGCTTTAAGGTTTTAATAAACTTTTACTATATTAATATATATTATTATTAGCTTTGCTAAAAAGTATAAGCGAAGTAATTAAAAGTTTAGTAAATAAAATCCGTAACTAACCTTATAAATAGCTTTATTAAAGCTCTTTTACCTGAATTATTTTTAGCTTTTAAAAATCGTATAAGCGTATATATACTATACTTCCAAGTCCTAGCTATATTATTTTCCTTTTTACTTTTATATATAATATTATTATTTATTTAACGTTTTTATATATAAGAGACTTATATAATATATTACGTTATACTTTTCTTAGTATTTTACTTCTTATATTTTTATAATTTTTATATTTCTTATTATAATTTTAAAAATTATTATAATAATTTTTTAAAAATACTTAGAAAGTTTTTAAAAATTTAATAAAATCCTTTATATATTTATTCTTTTACTATTAACTTAAATATACTTATCTATACTTATAAAAATTTTAATTTTACTTACTAGCTTTTATTATTAACTATTTTATAATATAAACTTTTCTCTAATTATTATAATTTAACTAAGTCTTCCTTAAGCGCCTTTTATTAACTTAAAAACATTATTTAATTTAAAAATATTAAGGGTACTCTTATTAATATTATTTATATTAAAATAATAAAAGAAAAATTATAAAGCTAATTATATTAGTCTTTCTAGCTCCTTAATAAGATTAAATTATAAAAGCGCTTAATATACTATTTTAAGATTTCTATAATAAACTAATACTCTTATATTTATATATTATATTATTAATATAAAAGGAGTACTTAAACTTATTTACTTATAGCTAATATTCCTATATGCGTATAATTTATAATTATTTTAAGTAATTTAGAAATTACTAATTATAAACTTATTAGATTCTTCCTTATTATTTATAAATATTTAGATATAAGAGATATATAAAACCTTATTAAGCTTAATACTCTTACTTTTAATAAGCGTAATTAGGCTTTTCGCCTTTATAATTATAATATAATAGTTGTTATTAAAAGCTTTTTTTATCGATATAATATTATTTTAAAGCAGCTAAGTAAAACTAAAGTTTATTAAAATAAAAGTTAGTATATTATAATATATTAAGAAATATTAAGATATAGCTTATATTTTCTTATTTTTTTTAATATTTTTTTCCTAATTTCTTAACTTATTTTTATCGCTAGGGATAAAGAAAGTAATAATAATAAAAGAAAAAGAAAAGGAAAAGCACGGGGCGCGTATTATAAAGAATTTATGCCCCTTATTTAGTAAAACTATAGCTACTAGCGGCGGCATCTTAATATATATATACTTACGTTATACTTATTATTTTCTTTTTATTTTTCAGATAAAGGTTATCTTTACTATTTCCTTTTTTTACTTATAAATTAATATATTTTTTTAAAGGCCTTAGGGTATTCTTTTTAATATTAAAAATATTATCCTTTTTAATATCTTATTAGCTAATATTAGAAAAGGTATATTAAGATAAAGAAGTATAAGTTTTAATAAACCTAAAAGGTATATAGTGCTTAAAAGTATAAGCTTATTATTATAATAATTTATAAACCTTTTTAGCACTATAATATAGTTTTTATACTTACTAACTATATTAGTTTTATAAAGTTTCTAATAAAAATAAACTAATATTAAGGTATTTATACTTTATAAGTATTTATACTTAGAATTATCTTATCTTAAGTAAAAGGAATATATATTTATTTACTTATCTTATTTATAATATTTTATTTCTTTTACTATACTATTAAGCGTGTTTAATAATAAAATATTATTATATATTATTTAAAGTAAGCTAAAAATTAAGTTTTCAGTAAAGCCTAAGATTATATATATTATTATAAGTAATTATTAGCTATTAATATTAACTATAAAATAAATAAAGTAGTAAATAAATAAATATAGCTTAAAGTAAATATATTATTATAATATATTAATATTATAATATATATATAACTTTTATATATTTTATAAATTCTACGCTTATAGTAATATAAATATAAACTTTTTATTTTTATATTATAAATAAACTCCGCTCCTTTTATTACCTTATAATAATAGTAAGCGATACTTAAAGTAACTTTAAAAAGGAGGGTAACGCTATATAAGTTAATTATAACCGTAAAAATTTTTTACTTAAAATATAGCTTTACTTCGAATTATAATAATCTTAAACTTAAGGGTTTATTATACTTATTACCTTCTTAGAAGCTAAGGTAAATATTAATAAGATTATTTTAAAAGATATTTTTATTTTTATATAAATAATTATCGAATAAATAGCGGAGTTTAAGA
This sequence comes from Ophiocordyceps camponoti-saundersi (nom. inval.), assembly GCA_003339415.1. NCBI lineage: Eukaryota > Fungi > Ascomycota > Sordariomycetes > Hypocreales > Ophiocordycipitaceae > Ophiocordyceps > Ophiocordyceps camponoti-saundersi. The sequence continues at coordinate 45,386 of PDHQ01000218.1, read as the reverse complement.
GTATTTAAGGAGGCTTTCCCCTTATTCTAACTTTATTAGTTAATAATATCTTCTTAGCTATTATAGCCGTAGTTTTCTCTTTTTTTTATAGCTTTAAGGGGAGCGGAACTTTTTCGATATAAGCTATAATTATAGCTAAAGCGCTAGAGAAAATTATAAAAAAATAAGTTTTTAAGTAATATAAGTAATAGCTTATAATTTACTTTAATTTTATTATTACTCCTTTTTAAGTTTAAGGCTTTAAGGTAATTATAATAAATATTAATTATAAACTTTATAAGTAAAGCTAAGCTTTTATAATAAGGAAATTACTTAGTAGTAATATTATAATAATATTTTAAGATATTATTTCTAAGCTTTAGTTTAATTTAAGGTAGCTTTAAGCTATTTTTAGAGAAAAGATATACTTAACTAATAAAGGTTATATTTTTATTATAAAGGGGGTATTAGCGTAAGCTTTATAATAAAATAATAAAAAAGCTTTTTAAAAAAAATTTAAGTTTTTAATTAAGGTTTTAATAATATAATTATATATAAAAAGATATTATTTAAAAACTTAGTAAAGTTCCTTAATAGTTATAATTAATAATATAATAGATAGAAACTAAATTTATAATAAAAGTATAATAATATAAGCAGAGATTTTTAACGCTAAATTATATATATTAAAAATCTAACTTAAATAATATTTTAAATATTATTAACTTAGATATATTACTAAATATTATATAATAAAGCTATAATATAGTAAGTATTCTATTACTTTATATATAAAAAGTAAATTTACTTACCTTATAGCTTATAAGAAAAATTATATTATTACTTTTTTTATTCAAAGTTTTATTTTAAGTAAAGTTAACTTTATTTTAAAATAAAAGCGGTATAAGACCGGGTAAAGAATATATATATAACTTAACTTTAGAAATTTATAAATTAAACCTTTATATATATCGCCTCTTCTCCCCCTCCGGCGCTAGCTAAAGTTTAGTAATAGCTAGGGCGGAAACGCTAGAAAGCGAATATAGTAATAGTACCTCCTTTACCCCCCTCTTTAAATATATTTATAGCTTTACTATAATAGTTTAGCTATCTTTTAAAACTAGCTATTATAAGGTTTATTATAAGATAGTAAAACTTTTATATATTTCTTAGCTACGCTAATAAGGCCTTAATTAATTAGATTATTAAAACTATTTTAATTAAGTATAAGAACTTAGTTTATAATAATAATAATAGCTAAAAAGATAAATAAGCTATATAGATTTTATATTAAACTTAGTTTATATATATTATTATTATTATAAGTTTCGCTTTAAGAGATATATTAGCTTCCTAATTACTAATTATTACCTAACTTATTAAAAGTATAAAGTGCTAAGTATAAGCGGGGTTTAACTTAAAGCTAAGGTAATACTTAAAAAAAGGGTTTTACTTTAAGTTTACTTATTTTTCCCCCTTTTAAAATATATATAAAATAGTTCTAAGCTGTATAAGGTATATTAGCGTAATAGTATTATTATTATTAATATTATAATATAAATTACTTATAAGTAAAAAAGGGGAATTTACTTAAGCTATTAATATTATATAAAAAATTTACTTATAATAATATAATAATTATAGCTATTACCCGCTTATATAATAATGAAAAAATATAAAATTTAAAAATAATAAATAAATAAATTTAGCTTGAAAATATATAATATTAATAGCGTATTTATATTATAATATAAATTACTTATAAGTAAGGTTTAAAATTAGTTAGGACTAACTAAAAAAAGTCCGGACTAAAAATATGTACCTTTTAGTTAGTCTTTAGTTAGTCACTCTAAGAACTTTAGTTAGTCCTTAAATATAGTAACTAATTAACTAAAGACTAAAAACTAAAAAGACTAAACATTTAGTTAGCTTATATAAGCCGTTTTAATAAAAAGAAAAAACTATTATATAAAGCTTTTTAAGGGCTATATAATACTTCTAAATTTATCTTAATTAGGCTATTTATTATAGAGTAATTAATTCTTTAGTTTAAAAAGCTAGAATGAATACTTATTTTAAAAAAAGAAAGAAATTTATTAAATTCTTATATAAAATAGTAAAATAAGTTAAAATAAATAGCTACTTACCCTTAACTTTATATAAGTTTTATATTTTTTTTCTTATTTTTATAGCTAATATTAGTCTTTAAATTAAATTTTATATAAAAATAGCTAAAGTCTCTTAGCTAAAATCTTTTCTTATAATTCTAATAATTAGTAATATTATAAGTAAAAAATCTATTAATAATAATTAAAAAATCTATTATTAGATATTATTATTTTTATATTTTTAGGTCCCTTATTAGAGGAGTCTTTTTAAAGAAAATTAATTTTATTACTCTTAGTAAAGATTTATATAGTGAAAAATATACTAGTAAGGAAAAAAGAGGAAAAAATAAAAAAGAATTAATACCTAAAAATCTAAAAGGCTTACTAAGCTAAAAATAGGATTATAAGTAGATTAGGGCTTATTTTATATAATAAGATTTTATTTAAAATTTTATTTTATACTAATCTTTTCTTATTTAAATATTAGCTTTTAAGAAATTTAATATAAGGTAGGAAGTTAATAGCTTTTTATCTATACCTTATAAATTATTATATAATAAAAAAAAAATTCCTTTCATAGTAGAATTAAGCTTTTTTATATATAAAAAAGTACTCTTATAAACATTTTAATTTAAAAGTTATTAATTCTTAAATTAAATTACTTTTTCTTACTAATATTTTTATATAAATTTAAAGAAAATATATAAAATTAAATTAAATTAATAAAAGATATATTAAGGCTAGTAGTACTTTTAAAAATTATATATATATTTTATTATTATTTATATAGTATTATTTTTACTTATAATTATATTCTTAAAAACTTTTTATTAAAAATATTACTCTATTTTTAGTATACGTTAAAAAAGCGGGGCAAATAGCTATAATTATATAGAAAATACCTTTAAGAGGCGTTTTAGCCGACTAATAAGGTAAAAATACTAATGAAATAATTAAGGCTAAAGACTAATTTTTTAATCTTTAGTTAGCAGAGCGCCTAGCCCGGCCCCGAGCCGGACGCGGTCCCACCACACAGCGGGGGGTTTTACCTCTTTTAGGAGGGTTTTTCCTACTCGACTTACTGCCGAGGTTCTAGCAGCTACTTCTATAGCCTCTAGAGTACTATAATAATAATAATAAAATTTTTAGTTAGCTACTAACTAACTAAAAGTAACTAACTAAAATTAATTACTATAAGGACTTTAATTAGTTAGTAACTAATTTAGTCCCTAAAAATAAGGACTTTAGTTAGTTAGTCTAGACTAATTAAAAAAAGATTAAAAAGTTACTAACTAATTTTAAACCTTACTTATAAGTAAAAAAAGAAAATTTACTTAAGCTAGTAATATTATATAAAAAATTAACTTATAATAATATAATATAACTTTTATATATTTTATAACTTCCGCGCTTATAGTAATATAAATATAAACCTTTTTTTATATTATAAGCGGATTTTACTCTCTTTATTATTTTTTAAAAATAATAAGCTATACTTAAAGCGACTTTTAAAAAAAGGGTAATATTATATAAGTTAATTATAACCGTAAAATTTTTCTACTTAAAATATAGCTTTACTTTAAATTATAATAATTTTAAACTTAAAAGTTTATTATACTTATTACTTTTTTAAAAGCTAAAGTAAATATTAATAAAATTATTTCGGAAAATATTTTTAATTTTATAAAAGTATAAAGGTCCTACACTTCTTAATATTTATAAGAAGCTAACTCTATTAATATAGAATAACTTAAGAGGTTTTAAAATATATATAATATACGCACTTAAGGTTATAGTTTATATATAGCCCGCGCTTATCTTACGCGTAGCGCTAACTAATTATATATACTTATATATACCCCGCGCTTATTATACGCGTAGACTTAACTAAGCACCCCTTATATAGCTTAGCTATTCGGGCGTAGCCCGAATCCCTTATATACCCCGTCGCTTTAGAAAAAAAATATTTCTAGCTGCGGTATATATATATATAAGGTATAAGTTAAAATACCCCTTATATAGAAAATTTTTCTTCCTCCTCTTTTCTTTTTCTTCTTAAGCTAATTATATTATTTTTCTCGCTAAGTAATTTTTCTTTTAAGCTTTACCTTTTATTATTCCGCTATTATATTCTTATAATTTTTTTCTATTATTATTATTTTTTAAGCTTTTTATATTTATTAAGTTATTATCTTACTATTTTAATATATTATTTATATAATTAGCTATAGTTATTATTTTATATAATAAGTAAATATATTATAAAGAGAAATTTAAATAATAAAAGCGTTATTATATTATATATTAAGTAATCTTTATATATACGTATAAGTAAGAGAAAGTAAAGGTAACTTAAATTAAGTATAATTAAAGATAGATACCCTTCCTTTATCGTACGAGGAAGAGCGGCTATATAGCTAGATAATACTCTACTTCTATACCCTCCTTCTTCCTATCTAAGCTACCTCCTACCTCCTAAGTCGTACGAGGCATAACTTAGGTAATAATATATATTTTATTAAAGGCTTCCCTATATCCGTGCTATTTTCTATATATATATTGTATAGTAAATATAAAGGGGTATAGAGAGATAATATCTAATATTTTACTTTTTCTTTTTATAAAAAGATATATTAAATAAAAAAATATTATATAAAGAAAAAACTCCGTTTTCCTAAAAGGTATATATTTCTAAAGAAAAATAATTATATAATATTAAATAAGTATATAATCGAAAAAATCTCTAAAGGTAAATAACGCTTATAATACCGTAGTAAAAAGAGATAAAGAAAATAAGCTATTAGCTAAAAAATAAAAGTCAGGTTATTATATAATCTAACTTATAGTGCGTTTTTATAAAGTTTTACTATAAAAGTCTCTTATAGTTATAATATTAAGAAAAATAAGTAAAAAACTAACTTTCTATAACCTTATACTAAAAATACTAAAAAATATTACGAAAAATAGGAATTAAAAATCGGATTCTGCCGCCTTTTACCGCCTTTAGAGGGGTATAAAAACCCCTCCTCGCTCCCTCTCTCTCTCTCTCTCTTTCTCTTCCTTTTTTCTTTCTTTCTTTTTTAAGCTAATTAACGAAGATAATAATAATAATTAAAAAGATTTTTAATAAAAATTAATAAATTATACGATATACTTAAGTTATTTTTATTAATAGTTATTAGTTATATAATATACCTCCTTATTTTAATAGCGTTATAATTTATTAACTTAAGTTTTATTAAGTTTATATACCTTATAATAAGGAGGATAAGCGGCGCTTTATATAGTAAATATTCTTAAATATAAGAAAAAAAAGTCTAGCTATTATATAATAATAATACTAATAAGAGAGTAATAAGCGAAGATCTAACTAATAGCTATATTATTATCTAATATCTTTATTTACCTTAATAATACTTAAGATCTTAAGCGTATTAAAGCTATTATTATCTAATACCTAAGTTATTTTCTAGTAATCTTACTTATAAGTTATAATAAGATAGTAATAAAATTATACTATATTTATATTAGAAATCCTTACTTATTTAATATATATTAGATAAATAATAATAAAGCTTATACTATTTATATATAGCGGTCTTATACGATAAGATACTTTTTCGTATAATAGGGCTAAGCGTCGTAAACTCCTAAGCTAGTACCTTATATTTTAGTAACTACTCTTATTAAGTTACCTAATAGCTAGCGGCGGGGATAGATAATAGTAATATTAAGCGGAGCGCCTCTTAACGCGGAGGAGTATATTACTATTTTAGATAATAAGTAATAGGGGGCGGGGGTAGAAAAGAAATAATAGTAAGGTTAGATAATAAGGAAAAAGGAAAAGAAAAAAAATTAGGCGTTTATAGCTTTATTTTTTTTTTTTAAAAAAAATTAAGCGTAGGGGTTAGATAATACCCGGAAAAAATTAATAGTAATTTTCGTATAAAAATAATAGAAAAAAAACGTAAAAATATAAAAAAAATAAAAAAGTAAGAATAGAGAGTTAGATAAAGTAAAGATATAAGAAAGAAAAAAGTATAAGTCTTATATAACTTAGGTAAGTTATTAAATAGTAGCTTTAATCCGTAACTTATAAGAATTTATAGAAATAAGGGTTAATAAGGCTAAGTTAAGGCTATTTTTAGTATAAGCGTTAGCTAGGTTATTTTTACTATTAATTTATTATATTTCTAAAATTTCCTTACGCTTATATAACTTATAAATAGTTATAATATTAATTATTAGCCGTTTTTCTATTATTAAACTAAGCTTTACTAAGTAGTTATATAATAAATATAAGTTTATATAGAGAATAAGGGGGATTAGAGGCGTGCTTAGGGATCGTATAATAGCTTAAATAGTTAAGTAAAAGGCTAGGCTAATATTAACGCTATTTACTATACTATAAAATTCGCTTATTAGAATACTTTAAGTAACCTTTTTATATTTCGTAAAGGTTTAGTAAAGGATATTACCTTATATAATAAATAAGTTAGAGGACTAATTTTCCTTACTAAGGATAATTAAGGTACTAAGCTATAAGGTAAGGTCCCTATTATTTATAAATAACCTATTTATAAAAATAAATAGTTTCGTATAAGATAGGTTAAGCGGAATAAACCGTAAACTGCGGGCAGTATTATTAATCTGCTACTAGATATATTTATTAAAGGCTAAAATATCTTATAAGGAAGGATTAGTTATTTAAGTAGCTACTATAAGGTTATATAACGCCTTTATTTAATAGGTAGAAGTAATATATACTCCTTAGGCTTGCTAGCTAATAAAGTTTTACGGGGTAGTATTAATAGTTAGGTTAATAACGTAGAGGCCTTTTACTTATCTTTTCTATATAAGAATAATATTATATAATTCGCGCGTAATACGATTACTATTAAAGTTAATAGATAAGCTATTAGTAAGGAATATTTTAGGCTTCGCACGAAGCTTTGCTTATTTTAACTTATTTTCCTTAAGTTTAGAGAATATATCGGACGTAAAAGAGAATATATTATCTATCTATAAGCCTATTATTCCGAATAAGTTATAGCTAGCTATTATAAATAAAAGATATAAATTATATAATAAGGGCGTTATATAAAGGTTCGTATAATAATAATTATAATATATTTTAAATTAGTATAATCTTAATTTTACTAGCTTATATAATAGCTTTTTAATATATAAAAAAGTATAAGGTAAATATTAATCTTATAGTTTTTTAGGAAAGTATATATATATCGTATAACTTAAAAGATTAGCAGACTACGTATATACTTACGTAATATCTTATAGTTCGCCTTAGTAGTTATATAACTTTATAAGGGTAAGTCTAAGGGTAAAAAGGAGGCGCTATAATATACGTAGAATTATAGGTAATTATATAAAGATTTCCTCTTTACTATTATCTTTATAGCCCTAAATAATTAGGCGGGACTTTTCGTAAAGGCTATTATTTAAGTTTTTTATTTCTTATATAAGACGCGTTTTAAAAATATATCTTATAAGGTCTAAGGAAAGGTTATATTAAATAAAGGTAAAAACTTCTTATATAAAGAGGGCATTAATTTCCTTATAATTAGAGGCCTTGAATAGTTATCTTAAGGTAGTAATAATACCCTATTACTATAATCATATAGTAAGTATATAGTTATTTTTTTCCTTTATAATAATAAATACGGAGGGAAAAGCTTTATATAAGTCTTTATCGTATAGGGGCATAATCGGGATTTCGAATTATACCTTTTTCTTTATAAGTATAGTAAGGAGGGAGCGGAGATAAGGTTTAACTTATATTATACGAAATCTAATTAGTCTTATAAGAAATTTAAAAATAATATCTTAGCCGTCGAAACTAGAAATATAGAAAAGACTTTACTATTTATCCTTTTTACGCTAAATAAAAACTTCGCTTTAAAAAGGAAGCGATAAAACGTCGTATAGGTTAGGTCTATTTTAGGTATAAAAAGCGCGTAAAATATCCGCTTAAGCTTTAATTTATTATACCTATTTTATAGCGCGCTAAATCGCTTAGGCTCTTATAGTAATATTAGGGGCTAAGGGCGAGTTATATAAAATACGGGGGTAAGCGCTAAAAATAAGAAATATTAAGATAAGGCTATTTAATCTAGCTATATCGTTAATAGCCTTAATAGCTATCTAAAAAATAATTACGTTATCTATTTTAGTACTAATTTCCTATTATAGGATATTATACGCCCGCCTAAGAGGGGTATATATATATTTAACCTTACCGATTACTTAATACGCTTTAATAGGCACTTTTTTATATATAATACTAAGTAGTTTCGTATTCGTATAAAACTCTAAAGAGGAAAAGTTAGTCCTAGCGTTATAGGAGATAATATCTAATAGGCTTTAGTATATATAAATCTAGTACTTATATAAGGCGTTTTAAGTATTTACCGCCGATATACTTCGTATAAAGGCGGCGGCTTAGAAAGATATAGCTTCGTTAATAGTATATAGGACCGGCCTACTATAAAGGTAAAAAATATCGATAACTAGTAAGTAATTAAAGTTATAGTTATCTTTAAGGGAGAATTTAAATTACTAAGGTTTTAAATTATATAACTAATATTAGTAATATAAACGTTAGATTAACTTAAGGGCTATAAAGGTTATATTTAAAAAACTAGCTTTTTTTAGTAAATTATAAAGCTATTATATATAAAAGTAGCTAAAATATTAATAAAGCTATTATAACTTTTATTCTATATAATATAATATAAATTCTTATTTTAAGATATTAAAGAATAAATATCCTTATTTCCTAATAATAAAAACGATTATATTATCGTATTATATAATAATATCCCTTATATTATCGTAAAAAGTACGAAAGTAGTTAGTATCTTTAAGATAGAAAAGGAATAAGGTAGAAATATTGAGAATATAATAGAGGACTTTACTAAGGGGGTTTTATACGATAATAGTTCCGATTAGCTTAGTAAGTTCTAAGAAGCTAAAACGGATTATATTCTTAGTTAGGGTTTAGTTAATAGTTATATAAGGGTATTCCTAGATATAAGCTTCTACTTATAGTTTACTTACGGTTAAGATTTACGTAGCTCCTATATCTTAAAGCTTACCTTAGTATATTATATAATATATATCGGAAAAGAGGAATTATTCCGCGGGAACCGCTAGGGCCTTTAGTTAGTAAATATTATCGCTAGTAAGGTAATATATATAAGCCGCTATAGTAAAAAACGAAACCGCGTTTTCGCTACTAATAATTTCTTTTTTAATATTAAAATCTTTATTATATAATTATAAAAACTAAGAATCTTATTTATTAGAACCTTCGTATAATAGGAGGAATACGCTAAATTTATCCTCCGTAAGGGGGTCCTAGCTAGTTTCTTTATAACTAGTAAGGTATTACTTATATACGCGTTAGATATTATCTAACTTATAGTTCGTAAACTAATATCCTTCCTTTTTATATATAAAATATTTTTATATTATATAAGGTTAGAACCGGCGTTGCTATAAGGAAAAACGTTATATAAGGGGCGATCGTTATTAGTAGGAAGTAAAAGAAGATTATCTAAAGTTTATATAATATTTATTATAATTAAGGTAGCGTTATTTAATAAAAAACTAATTAGTAGTTTTATTTATAGCGATAATAAGGGAGGAATAAAGGCGATTAATAAATATTTCGTATAATATATTTTAGAATATTATAGCTAATTTAAGTTTTAGAACGCCGTAATAAGCTTATATAATAATAGTAAAAAGTTACTTTTCTCCTTAATAGTTAAGTCTAAAAGCTTATTAAATAAGTTAAAATTTATTTAGGAGGGTATTAAGTAAATTTATTATAGTTTTATTAAGGTTTTCTTATTATACGATATTAAAAGAAAGAGTAGTTTAATTTATCTAATATAACGAATAATTTATATAAGTATTAAAGTATATATTTAAAAAAGTATAAATTTTATCTTATTATTTATCTAATCTAATAAAGTATAAATAATAATCCTAAGCTTTATTTAAAAGGATATCTAGAAAAATAACGTAAAATTAATCTTCCGTTATATTAATATAGGAGTAATAGCTAATAAAAATCCTAGCCTTATAAATTAGTATATTATATAGCCGCCTTATATAGTTCTAATCTTTTCGCTAACTCTTAAGGAAAGCGGTAACCTTATTTAGGGAGATTAGTTTATTTACTATTTTTCATATTAGTAATAATATATAAACTTATACGATATCTATTAAGGCTTAATTTATTAGTTCTAAGAGGGTCTAAGTTAAGGTTACTAAGAGTAGCTATATATTTAAGTTATATAAAGTAGTTAACTCCTATATATAAGTTATATAAAGTAAGGGTTTAGCTAAGATACTTCGTAGTAGCTATATTAAGATATATCTTAACTTAGGGGGCTATACTAAGTATAAAGCTTATATTGTACGATTTAGAAAAGTTAGTTCGGAAAAGGGGGGGTAGTCTAACTATATAGAAAAGGCTTCTTATAGGTTAGGGGGTAAAATATCTTTTAGTTTAGTTTTAAGAAGTCGTATAAAGCGTTTAATTAATATACCGTTTCCGATAAGCGGGATATATTATACGATTATAATTTAAGTTAGTTCTTTTAAGAATATATAATAGATATATTTTAGCTAGTAATAAGTCTATCCTTAAAGTTCTAATTAGATTATATAAAGAAGGTTATTTTTATAAAGGTTAAAATAAATAATATTATATATCTACTAAGTAATAAACGTTATTAATTTAACCTTATCGGGAGGTTATATAAAATTAAGTTATATATCCTAATAAACTAGGTTTATATTTTAAGTTTAAATATAAGGGTTAATTTCGCTTCCTTTTATTATTTTATTATATAAAGCTAAAGTTTTATTTATTATTATTATTATAGTTAATATATTTACTACTTCCTATTTAACTTCTAAAGTTATAGAAGCTATATTATTATTATTACGTTTCCGGAACGCTATTAAAAATAATATCGTACGATTAGTAAAAAGTACTAGGCTAAATATAGCTTTTCGGTAAGGACTTTATTATTAGTAAGTATCGTACGTTACCTTAATCTTTTAGTCTTAATAGTAATACTAGGTAAAAATAGCTTTTCGGTAAAAACTAATATCGAGAAGTAAGGTAAAAGTATAGGTATTAGTTAATAGCGAGTATAGGGGCTTTTTAGTATTATACGATACTTATCTCGTTATTTTAGCTAATTTATAGTTAACTAATAATAATTAATATAACTACTAATTAATATTAAGTAATCTTTATATATATATATAAGTAAGAGAAAGTAAAAGTAACCTAAATTAAGTATAATTAGAGATAGATGCCTTTCCTTTATCGTACGAGGAAAAGCAGCTATATAGCTAGATAATACTCTACTTTTATACCCTCCTTCTTCTTATCTAAGCTACCTCCTACCTCCTAAGTTATATAAGGCACGATTTAGGTAGTAATATATATTTCGTTAAAAGCTTCCCTATATCTATACTATCCTTTATATATATATTATATAGTAAATATAAAGGGGTATAGAGAGATAATATCTAATATTATAAAAAATAGAATATTTATATATTTCTTATATTTAAAACTTTTATAATAGCTATAATATTTACTATTAACACGCTTATAAGGCGGCTTATAAAGTATATAGATAGCGGCGAAAATAATACTTTTAGGAAAGGTATCTTTTTACTATAAACGTACGCTTATAATAAGCTATCCGTAACTTATAAACGATAGTTAAGGAAAGATAAGCTATTACCTTACCTGCTTACTCCTACGCTAAGAAAGTCTTTAGCTAGCGTACTTAGCTTACGCTAGAGTTTCTTACTCGCGTTAACTACTTATAAACTATACTAGCCGCTATTCGTATTATATTACGCCTAGTAACTAATTTTTATACCCCTTTTACGCTTAAGTAATAATAGTTTTCCGCGCTTATCCCTACTATTAATAATATAATCGCTATATTTACTTTATATATTTTAACTTATAATATATTTTTAATAATAACATAATATTAATAATAATAATAGTAATAAGGCGCCCTTATTATTAGCTTTAACTTTTTCGCCTTATAATATAAAGCGTTTTTTTAATAATAAAAAAAATAATAGCGATAAATTTTTAAATAATAGTAAAATAAGTAAGCTATTTAAATTATAAATTATTAAATAAATATTAATATATAAAAATATAAAAATAAAAAGAAAAATAATATTTTTTACTAAATAGTTATAGCGCTAATTAATTTATATAATATATTAAGCTTACTTACCGCTTTATAATACGCTATTTTTACTAACTTATATATATTACTTAGCTTTTAGTTACTTAGCGCTTACGCGCGTTATTTATCTTTTTCCCTTACCGCGTATTAATAAAGTAAGTTTACGCTAGCGCCTACGCGTAGCGCGCGCGGCCTAAAAGTAAAATAAGTAAGACTCCCGCTATTAGCGTTATATTAAATATTCTCTTAGCTTTAAAATATACCCTCCCCCGCCTAAAAATATATTTATTATAAGTTAATATTAGCGTTAAGCTATAGCTAGCGCTATAATAATCTGCTAAGTTAATTAATTATAGTAAAGAATTTCGGGGAGAAAGTAAAGAAGGTAAATATTAGCTTAAAGCTAATATAAGGAGGGAGAAAAAGTAAGCGGATAAGAAATAAAAAGGAATAAAGGGCAAAGGGGTAATATTTTACTTATATAATAAAAAAAGGAGGTTATTTAAAAAGGATAATTAGCTATAAGGGGTACTTAAATAAGTATATAGTTAAGTTTACTTTAAGCTATTATAAAAGCGTATATTTTTTTATATAAACTTAAAATAGTTTAATATTATATAGTTAACTTTTATAACTTTAAATAATTAGGGTCCTTATTTATACTTAACGCTATAATATTATAAGAATTTAATACTTTCTACTTTTTAAAGTTTAACTCTACTAAGAGAATAACCTTAAATACGGGGTTATAAGGTAGTCCGCCTCCTAGTCTGCTATTAGTGCTAATAATACTTAATAGCGGAACTTAAAAGCTTAACTAGTTCTAATAATACTTATATATAGGTAAAAGTTAATTTAATACCGCTATTAACTCTAATAACTTATTTATTAATATTTTTTAAACCTTAATAAATCTTATTTTAAAATCTATATATAAAAAACTTACTAAGGTAGTCTCCGCGTAAGATTTTCGCCTTATATAAGGTATCCTTAATATAGCGTTTACTAAGCTTTAGTAGCGCTAATAAGCGTCTAAAAACTTACTTAGCTTTCTTATTATTATCTCTTACGCTATTTAGAAATTAGTTAAGGCTACCTTTTATAAGGTAATAAGTAAGGAGTTAAACTTTACCCTTAAAGCTTTAACTTAAGCTAGCGTAATTATAAACTCCGCCCCGAACTCCGCCTTTCTTATAACGCCTCTTATATAGCTAATTCTAGCGAAAATAAAAAAGGAGGTATTTATATTAGTAAAAAATATTCTAATAATTAATAGAGTTTTAGCGCTTACTCCCTAAAAAGTTATTTAAAAAATTAATAAAGCTATAAGCTATTTTATAATAATTACCGCGCGCTAATTTCCTAATAGTAATTTTATTATTATTTTTAACTTAAAATATAAGGATTTTAATTTTAAGGATAAATAAGTAACTTAAGCTTTTAAAGCGAAGGCTAAGCGTATATATTAGATTTATATTATTATCGCTAAAAATATTTAGACTTTAATAGCTAACCGTAACCGTAACGCGCTATTTAGTATTATTAAGAAGCTAAATAAAGTTAACGTAGTTTAAGTAAAAGCGCTCTAACTTTAGCGTACTACTAGCAGAGAAGCTTTATAAACTTATCTTATTATAAGCCTTAGTAATATAAAGAATATAAATAAGCTTTACCTAAATAAAATATTTATAAATATAAAAATAATTTATTATAAACTTTATAAGGATTTTATACGCTTTAAGTAATATTATAGATATTTCTAATTTAAATATATTACTAAGTATTATTAAGAGCCTTTTAAATATAAATATTATATAGCTACTTTATATAATAGCGAAGAAGAAAATTACCTTATATAAAAAGAAGAAAAACCCCGCTATAATATTTTATATAAGAGTATATACTCTATATAATTAAAAAACTACTTAGAGTCTTAGAAATAGTAAAATTATACTAAGTTTAGCTTCCTTAATAAACCTCGCCTTTTCTAATTATTATAAGCTACTTAACCTCTAGCCCTTACTTAGCGGTAACTTTATAAGAATAGCGAAAGCTTTATTATAATTTCTTTAAAAAAGCGAGTATATTATAAATCCCCTAAAGATACGCTTTAGTAATTTTTCTATAGCACGCTATTTACTAAAGTCTCCCTAAAAAGCTCCTAACTTAGTAATACCTATAGAGGCTATAAGCTATATAATAAATTTTATAATTTATAACTAGCTTTATAATCCTAAGCGGAGTTTATATTAGTAGATTTTATATAACTAAAGTAATTATAAATAACTATTCTTAATATTTAATCTTTATAAAAATTATAACTTTATTATAAAATCCCTAAAAGATTAACCGCTTTATTTAGCTTATTTTATTTAATAAGGAGAGTTATAATATTATCGCTATATAAAAATTCTAGCCTAATATATATAATTACCCTCTGCTTCCTAAACTCGCTTTTTATCGCCTTATTTAAAATAAAAATAAGGCTTTCCTTTATATATATAAATAATATAAAATTAGTAACTAAAACCTTATTATAAGGCCTAACCTTATTAGAGTTTTCTTTTATAATAAGCTTTAAGTATTTATTATCTACTCCTTATTATTTAGAATATATACTAAACTTTTCTTATATTTATTACCTCCTCCTCCCTCTTTATACTCCGCCTCCGCCTTTACTCTGCTAATTATTCTTAGTAACTTTAATACTTATTACCCCTTCTAAGATTTTTATAAATATACCTCCCTTTACTTTATAAAGCTTCTCTCCGCCTTTTACTAACTTTACTTTAAATTTCTTACCCTTTCTTATAAAATTACTTAAAAGGTATATAAGCGAAAAGTTAATATTATTAACTTAATTTAAAATACGCTTAACTATTTCCTTATATATTTTAGCTTAAACTTTAATCTCCTTAGCTTCGATTATATTTTTTAGTTTATATTTTTTATTACCTCTCCTTTTTTAAACTTTATTTTAATATTATATTAAAAATATTTTAATTTCGATATCTTATAAGTAAAAGTAAAGAACTATTTTTTATTTTTTACTATTTAAGTGGAATTTATAATAAATATTAAAAAATTAATAATATAGTTATATAATTAATTAAACGCTATAGCTAACTTAATAGTTTTAAAATTATTTTAATAATATAATTTTTATTTATATTTATAATAAACTTTAAAAGTTACTTTTATAATTTAAAATATAAAATATATTAAGCGGTATTAGTAAGTATAGCTAGATTTTAATTATTAATAAATATATTAAAATATTATAATATAATAAAAATTATTTATTAAGAAAGTGAAAAAAGATAATTAAAAGTAATTTCTTATTTTTATAAATAGTAACCTTAATATTATATAGTTTATAGCTTAGTAAGTAAGACTTTATAGCTAGGCTCCTTTAAAGCTTATATATACTCTTTTTTTAATAAGATATAAACTCCGCTTTCTAATTATTTTTCTCTAAAAAGTTAAAGCTTCTAGCTTATAAGTTCTTTCCTTAGCTCTTAAAAAATACTTTATACTTTCTTATTTCTAACCCTTTCCTTTTAATAAATATTCCCTCCTAAGTTACTAAAAATAAGGTCTACTCTACTATTTTTAATATTATATTATAAAAATCCGCTAAGCTTAATAATATCTTTATTAGCTTCTTAAAAAGTTATAAATAATTTTTTATAATAGTTTTAACTAAGCTTTTTTAAAAATATATTATTTATAGATATTTCCTTACTTAATATTAAACCTTTAATATTATAATTCTCTAAAAAGTAGGAAAAAGCTTAAAAGTTTATTAAACTTTAAGTAGCTATTACCTTATCTCCCTCCTTAATATTATAAGTAAGATTTTTAAGATTATAATAATAAAGAAAATATCTTATATAGTAAAGTTTACGGAAATCTTATTATAAGGTTAGATAAGTAATTAGCTTAATTAGTTTACTAATAGCGCCTTATTTCTCTTAATAAAGTTTATTTATACCGCTTAAAGCTTTTAAAGCTTTACCTCTCTCTTAATATTAAATATAATAGGTATTTTTAATTATATTTTATACTTTAAGCTAATAGAAATCCTTAACTTTTTTAGCTTCCCCGGATAAATTATAGCTTTTTTTTACTTTTACTTTTCTAATTATACCTCCTACTTAAAAGTTAATAATAGATTATTAAACCTTTTCTTTATTTTTACTAAAGTCCTTTAAAGCTCCTTACTCTCTTTAGTACTTTTTATTTTATATATCTTATCTTTTTATAAGCGCTTAAAATAAGCGACTAATATACTTACTATTAAATTTATAAATAATATTAATATTTTTAGTATTAGGCGTATTTTCGCTTAGGTCCGCTATTAGCTTAAATAAGCTTAAAGTATTTACTATAACTAAATAATAGAGTATAGAATAACTTTCTAGCTATTTAAAAGTAAGCTTTTTTATTTTATAAAAGCTTACTTTACTAATATAACTCTGCTAATCTTTAATAAGAATATTATTTAACTTATATAGGAAATATATATATTTAAAGTTTAGATTTACTATAAACTTTAATAAAAGCTATACTTTTACTATTTTATAAAAAAGCTTATTTATTAATAGCTAGCTTTAACTAAGCTTACTTTATTTATTTAAAGCTTTTTACTTTTTTAAGTAAAGAAAATCTATATTAAGGTTATTAAGTTTATAATTACTTTTAGCGTTATAATTTACTTTACTTTAACCTTACTAAGCGGGGAACTTAAGGGCCTTATTTTCTAATAGCTAGCTATAACTTAATCTAAATACCTTTATATTATCTCTAAAGTATACTAAGTAACCTTTTCTTATTATATTAAGTTTAAAACTTTTATCCCCCTTATTAATATTTACCTATCTTATAACGCTATTTATAATTATTAGTTTCTTTATAATAAAAAGCTTATAGCTTATATCTGCTTCGCTTTTAAAAAAATTACTATATATTTTTACTAATATTATAAAAGTTAGCCCCGCCTTATTTATATTCCTCTTAAATCTTTTTAATTTTTTTTTACTATTTAAATATAGATTTTAAATATTACCTTCTAGTTCCTTAAAACTCTAAAAGGTTATTTTTATAAAAAATAATAACTTTATTAAAACTCTAAGAAAGGAAAGCTCCGAAAATATAGCTAGTTCTTTAAATATTTTACTAATAAACCGCCCTAATTAAAACTTAGTAACGCTTTATAAATTTATTAAAGCTTTCTAAAATTCCTAACTAGCGCCCTAACTTAGCTTTATAATAATAAAATTAGCTTTAAAAAGTTTCTTTATATTTATAATATTCTTATAATTATAACCCCTTATTATTTTTATTATAATAAAAAAGATAAGATAGCGGCTTATTTTACTTTATATTATAAACTAACTATTTATAAAAAGACGCTTTTATTTATATTCTTTATAAATTTAATTTAAGATTATAAGGACTTTAATAAAGCTTTTAGCTATAAGGCTATTATAAGCCCTCTCGCCTTATAACTTAATTATTTATAATATTTTTACTAATTTAACTTTTTTTTATTATTTTATAATATTTAAATATATTAAAATATTTAAATATAAAGTTTAAGCGTAAGGGTTAGTTTTTAATATTTTCGCTATATAATTATTACTATTTATTTATTTTATACCCCGCTCCTAATTTTACTTTTTACTCCGCTTAGCTTTATTTAGCTTATTTAGCTTTCTTACCCCTTTTCCCGCCCCGCCCTCTATTTTATTCTTCGCGCTTAATAATATTTTTAATTTTTATAAGCTTATTCTTTAAGCTATTATTATTACTCTTTATTATATATTTTAATATTATTAACACGGATTTTATAGAAGATAATTTTAATATTTAAATAAGGTTTAGCTTAAGCTTTAACTTTTTCTTCGCCGCCTCCCTAGCTTTTATCTCCCCCGCTTCCTACTCCTTTTTACCTTTTTTTATATTACTTACCTCCTTTACTCTACCTACCCCCTTAACTTTATTTGCCCTTTTTTTATTTTCTTTAATTATTATTTAATTTAATTTACTCCTTAATATTAATATAATAAGAATTAGTATTTAAGCTATTACTTTATTTTTTATTTTTAGCTTTATTTTTAGCTTTAGCTTTAACTTTAGTAAATTTAAGTTAAAAGTATATTAAATTTTAATAATATTTCTTAAAATATACTTAAATTAGTTAATTTTAATATAATTTACTACCCCTTAATTAATATTATTTTATATAAAAGATTAGTCTATAACTAATTATAGCTAAATAAGGGGGATTATAGCGGATATATTTAGGTCTTCCTAATAGCGCTTAGTTATTACGCGGGGTATATAGCTAGCTTAGGAGGGGGGCTTCTCTCCCCTCTCCTTCCTCTCTTCGATAGCTTTAATTATAACTTTATCTTAGCTTATTTCTATAATTACTTTAGTAATACTATTATATTAATTAAAGCTTCTCTTACTATTAATAGAACGTAAAAGTAAGATCTTAATATAAAACGCTATTAAATTCTACTTATATTAAAGCTGCTCTTAGCTTATTTTAGCCTAAACTCTTAGCTAGCCGCTATATATACTAAATTTACGATTAATAAAGCTATAATTAGGAAGCCTAAGTTTTAGTTTTACTATATTTTTTTTTATCTTAGTACCTTTTAGTAAATATTCTTTCTATATATTATTATAGCTATAAATTTTTCTTACTAGCTTAAAGCTTTTTTAGCGTATATCTCTAAGCTTCTTAAAAAAAGTTATAAAAAGCGCTAAGTAGGTTTTTCTTTAATTAGAATATATTAAAAGCTATTAAAGCCCCTTAAAGAATATATTATAAGGTAAAAATATACTTTTTTCGAGGCTAGACCGTTATATTAGTCCGATTATATTAAGATTATTCTACTCTTATCTAAGCTACGTAAAAAGCTATAAAAGCGCTTAGATTATAAGAATTAGCTTACGATATACGCGGCCTTCGCTAGCTTTCTCCGAGGCTTTAATAAAGTATTTAGTTTTAAGAATATTCCTAATATGCTAGTTAATTTGCCGCCCCCTTTTTTTACTAACTTAATAGATATCGCGTTTATATAATTTTATTTTAGTATTACTAAGCGCTAATATTACTATTAGTATAATTAAATTAGTTATTTTAAGCGTAACTATCTAAAGCTTTATAAGTAAATAAGGATATTAAGGTTAGGGCTTTTTATAAGTAAAGTAGGGTAATTAAAAGTAAATTTAAAATATTTTAATTAAGGGGATAATAAGTAAGGAGGGATAAGTATACGTTAAATATTATAGCTTAGGTAATTTTTAGCTTTATTATATTACTTTATATAAGGATTACCCGCGTATAGCTTAAGCGCGTAGATTTATTAATAAGTATATACTATAGTTATATTACGCCTTAGCTTATAAACTAGCGCTAGTAGTATATAGTAATAAGTATATAGCTAGCTTTACTATTTACCGTAATTAGGGTATTCTCTAAGCTTTCTATAATTAATATAATATTACTTAATTTTATATATTAGCTATATAAGTAAGTTTTTACTACTAATATATAAGTTTATTAATTTTTACCTTAAGTAATATTATAATTCTAAGCTTATTAGAATCTTCCTTATAAGGATCGGGGTTTAATTCCTTAAGCTATAAAAAAGCCCTTCCGCCCTCTTATCCTTATCTTTACGGAGGCTATTAGGCTATTAGCTAGGGACTATATAGAGTATCTTACTAGCGTAATAGTACGTAACTTTTTTATCTTACGCTCTTACCTCCTCGGCTAGCTTAAGGAGGGGGCTATATAAGGGATTAGTTTATAACTAATCGTAGCTAGATAGGGGGGATTATAGCGGATATATTTAGGTTTTCCCGATAGCGCTTAGTTATCGCGCGGGGTATATAGCTAGCTTAGGAGGGGGGCTTCTCTCCCCTCTCCTTCCTTTTTTCGATAGCTTTAATTATAACTTTACTTTAGCTTACTTCTATAATTACTTTAGTAATATTATTATATTTTATACTTAATTAACATTATATATTATATTATATATAGCGGATTAAAAATTTTATATTTTTAAATATATTTTTAATTAAAATTTTTATAAAAATAATATAATAAGGTTTTTTAAATAATAATAATTATTATTATTATTATAAATATTTTCGCTACTATTGCTATTACTCTTTTTACTTTTATTATAAACTTCGCTATTATTATTATAGCTATTATTATCTAAACTAGCGCCTCCGCCCCTACGCCCCCCGCTACTACCCCCGCTTCCTCTTTTATACCCGCTATTATTATTATTTTTACTTATAATCTAATTATTATATTTATTACCGCTATTATTATTATTATTACTCCGCCCCCCTTTTTACTTTTTACTCCGCTTATATTAATAATTATCTCTTTACTAAATATTTTAAAGTAAATTAATACTAATATATAAGATTTTTAAGGAGGAGCGTTAATAATTATAGCGGTAAAAGTAATATTAGGGGCGGCCGCTAAAATAACTAACTTTATTAAAATACTTACTTAAAATATTATTATTATCTTACTAAGTTAAAGCTTTAATATCCTATTCCGCTTTAAGATATTATATAAGTTAACTTAAATTTTTTCTTATTATCTATTATTAGCTATATTTAAAACTTCGCTTCGCTTTATATTACTTTATATTTACTAGTAAGCTATTTAGCTATCCTTTTTTATTAATATACCGCGCTACTTTTATTATAATAATATATAACTCCTTTAAATATATTTATAACTTAGTTAGTATTCTAAGCTTTAACTCTAACTTTA
Organism: Ophiocordyceps camponoti-saundersi (nom. inval.); assembly: GCA_003339415.1. NCBI lineage: Eukaryota > Fungi > Ascomycota > Sordariomycetes > Hypocreales > Ophiocordycipitaceae > Ophiocordyceps > Ophiocordyceps camponoti-saundersi. The sequence continues at coordinate 24,216 of PDHQ01000218.1, read as the reverse complement.
TTTTTAACTTTTAATTTTATTTATTTCCTAATATTTATATTAAGCTTTAATATAGTTAAAATAACTAGCTAATTATAAGCTTATATATTTTATTAGCTTTATATATAGTTAATATTATATAATATTACTTATTTTATTATTTTTAATATAAAACCTTATAATTAGCTAGCTAAATTATATATATAATATAAAGGAAATTATAAAGCTTATTATAAATAATCTTAAATATATTTATTATTATTATTTTATTAATATAGCTATATAATTTTTATTATTTTCCTTTTATTATAAAAGTTAAAAGGAAAAGTTAAAAAAAAGAGGTTAAAAATATACTTTTTTCTAAAAATAATAAAAAGAAAAAAAAAGAGGAAAGGAAAAGGAAAATAAAAAAGAAAAAAATATAGCCTCTTCTTTTTTTAATTATTAATAAATAATAAAATAGCTACCTTACTATTTTATTTTACCCCCCCTTAAACTTTCCTTCTTTTACCTCGCGCTATACCGCCTCGCCTTATACCGCCCCGTACCGCCTTATACCGCCTTATACCGCCCCGCGCTACGCTATACTACCTTACTCTTTCCGCCCCGCGCCTTACGGATTTTCTTTTTCTCTATATTCCCCTCCTTACCTTACTTTTCTTATATTATTTAAAACTACTCTTAAGTAATAGGCTTATTATATTATATTACCGCTAGCTACTATTATACCTTTATATAAGCGTATAATAAGCTTTCTTTTTATAGTTAGGGGGTTTTGCCTTATTTTAGGGGATTTTTCTTACTTATTATATTATAAAAGCTTTAAATATTATAAAGGCCTTTAGTATATAAATAAATAAATAAAATATTATATAATATTTAAAGCTATTAAGCGGCTTTTAAGTTAAAATAATATAACTTTTTTATTTTATAATAATAAGTTAATAAGGCGTTTTACTTTATAAGCGCTAACTTTTAATATTCTTTATAATAAGGATTTCCTTAACTTTATATTTATTAAAAGATAAGTTATTATAAGAGAGATAAAGAAGGGGATTTAGCTAAAAGTTAGTAAGTAACTAAGATAATAAAAAGTTACTAGTAATATACTTAATAAAGTTAATATAAAAAGTAAAGTAAATATTAAATAATATATTAAAAATAATAATAAATAATATTAATATAGCTATTACCTTATACTTACTTTTAAGGTAACTAAGCTTTGAAAATAAATAGTTAGATTATATATAAGTAAAGTTAAGCTATATAAAGTTACTAATTTAAAACTATTTTTTAAGTTAGTAAAACTTATTTAAAAAGTCTTATTACCGCTATTAAGCTTAAGCGATAAAGGCCTATATTAGTTTAACGCTATTATAAAAAAAATAAGTAAATATTATAGCTTAGCTTTTTAGGGAAAAGACGGGGGCGGCCGCCTCCGCTAGCTAGTTAAGAAAGGTAATATTAAAGCCGTAAAATAAGCAGTTAGGACTAATATTTATTATAAATAAGTCCCGATTATTTAAAATAAGCTAGTAAGTAAGTAAATAGCGTACCTAGTTAAATTATAAGAAAGAAATTATATAACGGAGAATAGCTTATATTTTTTAATTTATACGCTTTATATTTTTATTAATTTAAAGGTAATATATTATAAAAAGTAGCTTATTAACTTTAGTAAAATAATAAAAAGTAAACTAAAAGTAGCTTATTTAATTAAAACCGTAATTAGAAATTAACTTATAAGGGAAGCTATAAAACTGCTATTGTGAGGGATTCGGGCTATGCCCGAATGACTGAGTCACGTGGGGTGATTAGTTATATCCGCGCGCGACGCGCGCGCGGATCGCCTACCCCTATTAGGCGTCACGACCCCTTTTATATAGCTCTTCACAGTCGTTCTAAACAATAGAGTCACCTCCTCGCAGACAGCCCGGAGGCCGAACCCTTACAGCTATTAGTATTAGATAAAGCGCTTAATATATTACTTAATATTTATAGATATTATAACTTTAAGCTAAATATATTTTAATAAGCGATTTATAATAAGTATTAAAAAATAAAGCTAGGACTTTAAAGTAGCGGGTAGCTTAGTTATAAAGTTTATAAAGAAGGTTATTTAAAACTATTTAAAAGAAGGTAGCGGCTAAAGTAACCCTTAATAGCGCTAATAATTAAAATAATCTTTATAATAATAATAATTCTAAATAAAATATATTATATTTATAAATATATTATTTTAATAAAACTTATATTAAAAAAATATAAAAATAATATTCTTATTAAAGTATTTTATTATAAAAGAATTATAAGTTTATTAAATAAGTATAAAAATTAAAAGTTCCTATTTAGAAACTTAGAGACGGACTTAGAATTATAGCTATTTATAAGTAAAGATAGAATAGTTTATAACTTATTTATAAGTACTTACTTTTAGCGGAAACTTCTAAGCGCTTAACTTACTTACTTAGTAATATATATAATAAAGGGAATAAGTATAAAGAGCCTTTAACTAAAAGTCTTATAAAGTCTTATTATAAAAAGGGGCCGGGGTATTTTAAGTTAAAAGTATAGCTATAAGAAACTAAGATAAGGCCGGGCTAGATTAAACTAGCTATAACTTGAAAAAGTAAATAGATATAAGCTATATAATCTAACTAAAGCGCTTTTTTATCTTACGGCGATTTTATTCTTATTAGGAGAGCGTATCGAGCTGCGACGCTTATACGATAAGATAGTATTAAAGGCGGAAGTTAAAAAGGGTAAGTATTTTAGCTTAATATGCCTAATATTTTATTATAGCCTTAGGCGTAGTAAAATATTTTAAAGCCTTATAATTTATAAAAATAAAAAATAGCTAAGTAATTTTATATAACTTAGTAAATTACGCTTTAAAATAAGAAATAATAATAAGAAGTTTTTTATTATAAATTATATAGTTTTATTTTATAAGTAAAAGTTTCTTAAAATAATATATAATAAGTTAGAAGATATAGTTTAAGCTAAATTAAGAAAGGTACCCGCTAATTACGTTACTAAAATAATTAGCTTTAATAATAATATTATAATTTAAATCTTACTAAGTAAAGATTAGGGTAAAGATAAACGCAGACTTAAGCGTATTAAAAATAAGTTAATATTTATTAGTTTAATAGAAAAGCGCGCCGCGTTTTATAAGCTTAACTAAGGGGGCTATAAAGTTTAAAAAATAAAGTATAAAGTTATAATAAAAGTTTATAAACTTAAGAAAACTATATATACCTTAGATAGAAGTTAGCGCCTTTTATTTTAAAATCGTAAAAACTTTAGTAAAGTCTAGCTATATTTTTTTACTAATATAAATAATAAACTTTAAGTACTTAACTTTATAAATAGTAAAGTTATATTTATTAAAGTTAAGGAAAAGCTTAGCTTAATAAAGATATAAAAATATAACGCGTATTTTACGCTAATAATTAGAATAGGAACTTTTTAAATAAATAAAGATATTATCTAAATATATTATAATAAAGTTTTTTAAAAAATCGCTAAGAGTAATATTAATATAACGCTAAAATATAATAAGCGTACTTATAAAGCTAAAAAGGTAAATAAGGTATTTAAATAAACTAAACTAAGTATAGAAAGCTATAAAAAATTCCTCGCTTTTTATAATATTAAGCTTATAAAAAGTAGTATAAATATTAAATTTTATAAACTAATAAATATTAAAAAAGCTATAAAGCGTCTCCTTAATAAGTAAAAGGGGATAATAATTTTACTTTATTATTTTATTTAAAGCGTAATAATTAATATAAAAGCGCTACTTACTTTTTAGCTTTTTTATAAGTAAGATAAGGGCGGCCGCGGATAATAAGCTAGCGCGGATCTATTAATTATTTATTAAGTTAGTAATTTATTTCTAAACTTTACGGAGATACTCGCGAGGTATATTATAAAATAAGCCTTAAAGTAAAGGGGGTAAAAAACTATTAAGTTCCTAGTAAAGTTAAATATAGTAATTATAATTATTATAATAAGGGGGCAATATACTTACTTTCTCCTTATTAAAAAGGTTAGTAAAATCTAATACTTTAAAAAGTAAAAAAGGGCTTATAATTAAAGTAAAGGTTTTAATATATAAAATGCGAGAGATATCTTATAAGCTAATAATAAGGAATTAATAACTAATACGCTATTAAGATTCGCGGTATATAAGGGCTATAAAAATAAAGCTAAAGATAGCTATAATAAGGTAAGTAACTTACTAAAATTCGGAGTATAAAATAATTAATTTACTAGTAAAGTAAATTATAACTTCCCGCTTACTAAGATATAGCGAAATATTATTACGCGCTATCTAAAGTAAGCTAAAAATTAAGTTTTAAGTAAGGCTTAGAATTATATATATTATTATAAGTAATTACTAGCTATTAATATTAGCTATAAAATAAATAAGGTAGCGAATAAATAAATATAGCTTAAAATATATACGCTACTAATAGCATATTTATAAAATAATATAAATTACTTATAAATAAGAAAGGGGAATTTACTTAAGCTAATAGCGCTATATAAAAGATTCGCTTATAATAGTATAATAATTATAGCTACTATCTGCTTATATAATAATAAAAAAAGTAAAATTTATAAATATAAGAAAAAGAAAGAAAGGTAAATTTATATTCTAACTAATATTTATAAAATAGTTATTTAGTATTTTATAAATAATATTATTATAAGAGTCCTCCCCTTATAGGAGACTTAATATAGGAGGGATTTATTTCCTTAATCTAAAGTAAGGTTATCCTCCTCCTTTATAGTATTTACGAAGCGGACTAAAAAGGCTAGTAAAGGAGGATTAAGCTTATACTTACGCGAGAAATAGCTAATACCGCTATAATAAAAGTAGCGGCCCTTAGCGCGCCGCTTTATAATCTTATTATTACTAGCCTTAGTCGCTTAATAATAAATCTTATTATTATAGCTATTCTAGCCTTAAGAAGAGGGATTATTATATTTATTAAAGCGCGGCTAAATACTAGTTTAATATATATTAGTTATTAGGGTATTTTAAAATAGCTTAGAAGTAAAAGGTAAGGGTATCTAGCTTTTATTTTTAAGGTAAAATAACTTAATATTTACGGTAATAGCGCGGATCCTAATAATAGCGATAATATACTTTATTAAGGGAATATTATACTTTATATAATATTAGTAAAGGGCTAAGGTAAAAATATAATAAAAGCGTATAATTTTAATTTTATTAGCTTATTTAGTATTATTTACTAAAATAAGCTTAGCTTTAAAGCGAATAAAGAAGTTAGAGAAAGACTTAGAAGCGCCTTATATAAAATATTTAAGCTTTATTATAGCTATTTAGCGCTAGTATAAGTTAGTAAATATAATATTAAGGGAACTTAGGAAGTAATTAAGGTTATACTTATATTTAACACTTTACTTAAAAAATAAAGCTACCTTAGCTTAAATTATAATAAATAAATATTAATATAGAAATACTTATTAGTTATAAGTAGTATTAATAAAAGCCTAGTCCGCTTATAGCTTATAAGATATAAGGGAGCGCTATGCTAAAAAAAGGTCCTTATCGCTATTAAATAGTAAGCTAAAAGGTAGCAGCTTATAGCGGGGTCGCGACTATTATTACTTAAAAAGCTATATAAATTAATACTATTAGTATATAAAGCTTTAAAGCTCCGTAATAATAGCTTATTACTTTAAAAGCTAAGCGATAATAGCTTAATAAATATTAAAGTTATTTATAGTTAAAGTTATTTTATTATAAAAGTCTTATACTTTTTAATATTTATAAAAAGCTAATTTTATTAATATAAAATAACTTAAGAGGTTTTAAGGTATATATAGTATATATACTTAGAATTATAGTTTATATATAGCCCGCGCTTATCCCGCGCGCGGCGCTAACTAATCGTATATACTTATATATACCCCACGCTTATTATACGCGCGGACTTAACTAAGCACCTCTTACGTAGCTTAGCTATTTAAGCGTAGCCTAAATCCCTTATATTAAGTAATTATAAAATAAGTAATAAAGTTTAAAAAAGTTTAGGGAGGCGCCCCCCTTACTTTAACTTTATTAGTTAGTAATATTTCCTTAGCTATTATAACTATAATTTCCTTTTTTTTATAGCTTCGAAAAGAGTAAAACTCTTTTAATATAAGCTATAATTATAGCTAAAATGTTAAAGAAGATTATTAAAAAATAAGTTTCTAAATAATATAAGTAATAATTTATAATTTATTTTAACTTTATCGCTACTTTATTTTAAATTTAAAGCTTTAAAATAATTATAATAAATATTAATTATAAACTTTATAAATAAAGCTAAGCTTTTATAATAAGGAAATAACTTAGTAGTAATATTATAATAATATTCTAAGATATTATTTATAAGCTTTAGTTTAATTTAATATAGCTTTATATTATTTTTAAAGAAAAGATATATTTAATTAGTAAAGGTTATATTTTTATTTTAAAAAAATACTAGCGTAAGCTTTATAATAAAATAATAAAGAAGCTTTTTAGAAAAATATTAAGTTTTTAAATAAGGTTTTAATAATATAACTATATGCGAAAAGATATTATTCAAAAATTTAGTATTATTAATAGTATAATATATATAAATTAAATTTATAATAAAAATATAATAATATAAATAAAGATTTTTAATATTGCTTACTATAGTATATATTTATACTTTATAACGCTTATTATATAGGCCTTATAGCACTTATCTTATAGTACTTATAAGGTCTCACTTATAGCGCTTATAAGGCTTAAGCGTACGCGGGCCTAAGCGCTTATATAGCCTCGATTATATATATTATATATAACTCTTAATATAGAACCTCGATCTTTTAAGTTAAATAATAAAAGAAGAAAAATACTTATAAATAAAGAGGCAGAAAGGTCTTATAGCTATGTTAGAGTATTATAGCTAAAAACTTTAAAGTATCTTAGAAAGTACTTTTGTTACTAAGAAATTATCTATAAAAGAAGGAGGGTTTTCTAACTTACTTTATTAGTATTATTATCTTACACTTATAATTTAATCACCTCTCTTACTTTTATTTCTTTACTTTTTTCCTTAATCTAACTATTATAAAATACCTCTCTTCTCGCTCTATTACGTAATATTTCCTCCTAATTTGTTATTATTTTTCTCTATTATATATAACCTTTTAAGGTTATAAGCCTAGGTTTAGCTTACTAACTTAGGATACCTTTACTTTTTAATCCTTTTTACACCCCCTTTTACTTAGATTTTTATATTTTAAATTACCTCTTTCAAATCCTCTTCTTTAGCGCTTATTAGCTATAAGACTTACTTTTTCTTAAAAAAATTTCCCTTATTAACTAATTATAAGCAACGCTAAAAAATACCTTTTTGCTAAGCTTTTAAGCTTAGCTAACTATATATATTAAGCTTTAGGAATAGACTCTCTTTTAATTAGGGAGAAGCTTTAGGGGGCTCTAGGCACTATAGCTTATAATAAAATAAAAGAGGCTTTAGCCCTTATAAGGCTTTAGCTTAAAGATAGGCACCTTACTTAAATAATATACCTACGCTTTATAATAAAAGCTTAGAATAAGCTTAAGGAATTTTATAACCCCGTTTCTTTTACTAGTAATTTCCTTTTAATTTAAAAACTATTAGAAATAAGTAAGGCAACGCCCTATAATATAAAAGACTACCTAAATCGTACGAAAGCTATTTAGAAAGAGCTTAAAGTAAGGGATATTATAATTTTAGAAATAGTTCTTATAATATAGGTTTTAAATAACCTCTTAGGGGTTTATAAGGTATATAATATAGAACCTATATAATAATTAAGAGTCTTATAACTTAGGTAAGTTATTTCCTAATATATTAAACAAGGCTAAACGCTATAAGTTTAATAACTTAGAGGAAGAAGCTTAGGCTTTTATAGCTTCGAAAAAGCTTTAGGAAAAGCAAAAAAAGGCTTTTAAAAATGCTTACTATAAGCTCCCTAGGCACTTCGATAAGGACTACTATTTTCTTTACCCGGAAAAGGCCCCTAAAGGCTTTAAGCTAAGGGAAAATAAGGTAATAAAAAAGCCCTTAAAGAAGCCTTTATAGAAAAGCTATAAAACCTTTAGCTTTTAAGATATAAAGCTTGTAGAAGCAGATAAGCCGAGGAAAATATTTATAATAATAGATATAAATACTGCACTTATAGAAATAAATATTCCTTTAGCCCTTACGCTCGGAAAGGTAGTAAAAACAAACTCTAAAGCTAAAGAAGAAGAAGAATTAGAAGCTAAGGTATACTATAATATAATTAAAAACGCTATAAATAACTCTAATAATTTTATAAAAGCTTTAAAGACTTCTTATAACGCTATATAGCAAATACTACTAAGAATATAATTCTTATATATAAATAGCTTTTTAGATAATAAAAAATATATATATTTTATATATAATATTAGCGCTATAAAGTATATAATAGCAGATAAGAATTTCTTATCTAATTATAAAGATATAAATACTAGAGTTAACTAGGGTAAGGTATCTTATATTAAAGTTTATAAATTTAGAGACTTAGTATTTAAATTCCCTAACTTAGATAATAAGTTTATATTAAAAGACTATCTTTTTATACCTAAATTAAGCGTTAATATAATAAGCTAGTCTTACTTAAAGAAAATAATTACTATTATAAGTAATAATATACTCTTTTTATATAACCTTAAAAATAAGCTTATAGTAATAGCTATAACTAAGGGAGGCCTTTATTATTTACCTCTTTTATATAAAAAGGAAAGAAGGTTAAATTTATAAGACTTAATAAAGATAATTTTATAAATAATACTATATAGTTAAAGAATAAAAAGGAAAAAATAAATATATACTTTTAGTATTTTCTGCTAGGGCACTTATCTTTACGTTCTTTAATTAAAATAATATAAAAATATTATAATAAAGCTATTATTAATAAAGAAAATAAAAATAAAATAATAAATTATAAAATTTATATAAAAGTAAAAGCTATAAATAAAATAAATAAGCAAGCTTATAAAAGAAACTATAAATACTTTAATAAAATAATTATAAATATCTAAGGACTTATAAGCTCTCTTATATATAATAAATATAGGTATTTTATTAACTTTATTAAGATTTAAAATTAGTTAGTAACTTTTTAGCTTTTAGCCCTAATTACTTTCTTAGTACTTTTTATAAAGGTCTTACTAAGGCGACTATAAAAGTAAGCTAAAGTAAAGTTATAATTAAAGCTATCGAAAAGAGGAAGGAGAAGGGAGAGAAGCCCCCTTCCTAAGCTAGCTATATACCTTATATAATAACTAAACGCTATTAGGAAGACCTAAATATATCTACTATAATCCCCCTTATCTAGCTACGATTAGTTATAAACTAATCCCTTATATAGCCCCTTTCTTAAGCTAGCTAAGGAGGTAGGAGCGTAGGACGGAAAAGTTACGTACTATTACGCTAATAAGATACTCTATATAGTCCCTAGCTAATAGCTTAATAGCCTCCGTAAAGATAAGGATAAGAGGGCGGAAAAGCTCCCTTATAGCTTAGGGAATTAAACCCTAATCCCTATAAGGAAAATTCTAATAAGCTTAAAATCGTAATACCGCTTAAGGTAAGAATTAATAAACTCGTATATTAGTAGTAAAAACTTATTTATATAGCTAGTATATAGGACTAAGTAATACTATACTAGTTATAGGAAGCTTAGAGAATAACCCGATTATAGTAAATAGTAAAGCTAGCTATATACTTATTACTATATACCACTAGCGCTAGTTTATAAGCTAGGGCGTAATATAATTATAATATATACTTACTAATAAATCTATATGCTTAAGCTACGCGTAAACTATCCTTATATAAGGTAATATAATAAGGCTAGAAATTACCTAAGCTATAATATCTAATATATACTTATCCCTCCTTACTTATTATCCCTTTAATTAAAATACTTTAAATCTACCTTTAACTACCCCGCTCCGCTTATAAAAAGCCCTAACTTTAATATTCTTATTTACTTACGAAGCTTTAGATAGTTACGCTTAAAATAACTAATCTAATTATACTAATAATAACGCTAGCACTTAGTAGTGCTAGAATAAGATTATATAAACGTAATATCTATTAGGTTAGTAAAAAAAGGGGGCGGCAAATTAACTAGCGCGTTAGGAATATTCTTAAAACTAAATACTTTATTAAAGCCTTAGAGAAAGCTAGCGAAGGCTATATATATTATTAGCTAGTTTTTATAATCTAAGCGCTCTTATAACTTTTTACGTAATCCGGATAAGAGTAGAATAATCTTAGCGTAGTTAAACTAATATAATAGCTTAGCTTCGAAAAGGGAAAACTCTTACTTTATAATATATTCTCTAAGGGGCTCTAATAGCCCCTAATATATCCTAACTAAGGAAAAACCTACTTAGCGCTCCTTATAACTCTTTTTAAAAAGCTCGGAGACGTATGCTAAAAAGGCTTTAAGCTAGTAAGAAAAATCTATAGCTATAATAATATACGGAAGAAATATCTACTAAAAGGTGCTAAAATAAGAAAAAATATAGTAAAATTAGAACTTAGGCTCCCTAATCGTAGCTCCGTTAATAGTAAATTTAGTATATATAGTAGCTAGCTAAGAGTTTAGGCTAGAATAAGCTAAGAGCGGCTTTAATATAAGTAAAATTTAATAGCGTTCTATATTAAGATCTTATTTTTACGTTCGGTTAGCAGTAAAAGGAGCTTTAATTAATATAAAGGTCTTACTAAAGTAATTATAGAAGTAAGCTAAAATAAAGTTATAATTAAAGCTATCGAAAAGAGGAAGGAGAAGGGAGAGAAGCCCCCTTCCTAAGCTAGCTATATACCCCGCGCGATAACTAAGCGCTATTAGGAAGACCTAAATATATCCGCTATAATCCCCCCTATCTAGCTACGATTAGTTATAAACTAATCCTTTATACTTTTACCTTATTATTTAGCTAAAACGCCTCTTAAAAGTATTTTTTATATAATTATAGCTATTTTCCCCGCTTTTTAGAAAAATACTAAAGATAAAGTAATATTTTTAATAAAAAGTTTTTAAAAATAAATTTATAAGAAAAAATAATATTATATAAATAATAATAAAATATATATATAATTTTTAAAAGTATTACTAGCCTTAATATATTTTTTATTAATTTTAATTTTATTTTATATATTTTCTTTAAATTTATATAAAAATATTAGTAAGAAAAAGTAATTTAATTTAAGAATTAATATCTTTCTAATATAAATACTTATAAGAATATTTTTTTAATATATAAAAAAGCTTATTTTTACCGTAAAAGGAATCTTATTTTTCTTATTATATAATAATTTATAAGGTATAGATAAAAAGCTATAAACTTCCTACCTTATACTAAATTTCTTAAAAGCTAATATTTAATTAAGAAAAAATTAGTATAAGATAAAATTTTAAATAAATTTTTATTATATATAATAAGCCCTAATCTACCTATAAACCTATTTTTAGCTTTATAAGCCTTTTAGATCTCTAGTTATTAATTCTTTTCTATTTTTTCCTTTTTTTTCCTTACTAGTATATTTTTTATTATATAAATCTTTACTAAAAGTAATAAAATTAATTTTCTTTAAAAAAACTCCTCTAATAAGGGACCTAAAAATATAAATATAATATTATCTAATAATAGATTTTTTTATTATTATTAATAGAACTTTTACTTATAATATTACTAATTATTAGAATTATAAGAAAAGATTTTAGCTAAAAGACTTTAGCTATTTTTATAGAAGATTTAATTAAAAGACTAATATTAGCTATATAAATAAGAAAAAAATTATAAAACTAAAATAAAGTTAAATATAAGTAGCTATTTATTTTAACTTATTTTACTATTTTATATAAAAATTTAATAAAATTCTTTCTTTTTTTAAATAAGTATTTATCTAAGCTAGTTAAACTAAAGAATTAATTACTCTATAATAAATAGCCTAATAAAGATAACTTTAAAAATATTATATAGCCCTTAAGAAGCTTTATATAATAGTATTTTTTTTCTAATTTAAACGGCTTATATAAGCTAACTAAAAATTTAGTCCTTTTAGTCTTTAGTCTTTAGTTAGTAAGTTACTATACTTAAGGACTAACTAAAGTCCTTAAAGTAACTAACTAAAGACTAACTAAAAGGTACGTATTTTTAGTCTAGACTTTTTTTAGTTAGTTCTAACTAACTAAAGACTAACTAATTTTAAACCTTAACCTTTATTAATATATATAGTAGAGAACTTTATATATCTTTTTTAAAAAGGAAATCTAAAGCGTTTAATAAATTCTTAAAAGTAAAAGCCTTATTAGGAAATAATAATAATAAAACTATTATAAAGGAAGTTTTTTTAAATAACGCTAAAAAATTTATATACCTTATAAGGGATTACTATATTATAATAATAATATTTATACGCTAGTATGCTTAATATAGCTTAGAACTATCTTATATATATTCTAAAAGTAGGAAAAACTAGAGAACTCGGAGTAAAACCCTCCCTTTAAGTATTACCTTAGCTTAGGGCCGGACTAGGTCCGCACCTAGCACTCTATACCTTAGATAGGTCTAGTAATAATAAGTAATTAGGAAGCTAATATTTCCTTCGAAGCGGAGTCTACGGTAATAAAAGTACGCGTAGTTTAGGTTTAATATAGAGTTTATATAGCTATTTATTTTCCTAAGCGTTATTATTATTATAAATTAAATCTCTACGCTTAATTATAATATTCTAAATAATCTATTTAATTAAAGCTTTATTAATATAATTAAGGAATATATAAAGATTTTACTAACTTATAATAAATTTTATAATAGCTAATTTTAAAAAGTAGCTTAATTATTATAATAAAGCTATAGATAAGTTCGGAGAGGGGGTTAGAAGCGGAGCTACTATATTTACTTTTTAGCGTTTCCGCCCTAGCTACTATTAGACTCTAGTTAGCGCTAGAGGGGGCGCTCCCCTTAAAGCTATAAAAAAGAGAGGAAACCGCGGCCGTAACGGCCGAGGAAATATTATTAATTAATAAAGTTAAAGTAAGGGGGGCGCCTCCCTGGACCCTCTTAGACTTTACTACTTATTCGATAATTACCTATATAGAGACTAAAGCGTCCTCTAAAATAATTTTACTAATACTCGCCTTAGCTTTTAATAAGGTAAAAAGTATAATAAACCCTTAAGTTTAAGTTTATTATAATTCGGAGTAAAGCTATATTTTAAGTAAAAAATTTTCGCGGTTATAATCGATTTATATAATATTACCCTCCCCCCTAAAGTTACTCCGGGCGCGGCTTAAAGCTATTATTATAAGGTAACGAAAAAAGCGGAGTTTACTTATAATATAAGAATAAGTAGTCCGTATCTACGTTATTATAAGCGCGGGATTCGTAAAATATATAAAAGTTAAGATTACTATATTAAAAATAATATAAAATATAATATAAGTTTTAAAAATACCTTAAAACTTAATAGTAAAATAAAATAAATAAATAGTATTATTTTAAATAAAGTATAAGCTATATTATATATAGCTAACTTACTTAAATATTTTTAAAAGGAAGCTATTTTAGCTACTATATATATATATAATAAATTTTATTATACCTTTTTAAGCTATAGTTTTTTAAAAAAAAAGTATAATAAGCTTTTCTTACTTTTAGATTTAGATAATATAAAGGTTTTTAGTAATATAATATATTATAAAAATAAACTACTTATAAAGAAGCTAGAAATAAGAGCGTTTAAAAGTATTATAATAGGTTATTCTAAGAACGCTTATAAAATCTAAGATTTTTCTAAAAGAAAAGTTATTATTTCTAAAAATATAACTATCTTAGAAAATAACTTTATAAGTAATAATAGCTATAAAGACTTTAATTTTAATACTATACCTTTTTTTAATAAGATACTTAAATAAAGGGAAGAAATAAATAATAAAGAAGATAAAGAATAAAACTCTTTAAATAATAATAATAATAATACTAATAAGGATCTTAAAACTTAAGTTAAAATATAGCTACTTAAAAAGCCGGCAGAGTTTTATAATAAATATAAGAAATACCCCGAAATAAATACTATAATAAATATAAACTTAGAATTAATACTATATATTCTAAAAAATATAAATCTTATAAAGCCTAAGAATTATAAATAAGCTATAAAAAGCTTAGAAGCTAAAAATAAAATAAATTAATACTTTTAAAATTAAAAAAATAATTAAGATAAAAACCTTAAGAAATAATAAACTTTCTAAAAAATAAGGAGGCTTTAAGAAGCCGCTAAGTTTATAAAATAAAAAAGAATAATAATAATAATATATTAAAATATATATTTAAATTTATTATTTAAAGTTTTAACTAAATATAAAGATTAAATTATATAAATATTTTTTTTATAATTATAAGGCCTAAATTTATAAGAATTATTTTAAATATAATAATTAAAAAAAAAAAAATAATAATAACTCTTATATATTTTACGGATCTTACGCTTATAGCGACGCAGATACGGATTTCTTATTTTTATATTATAAGCGGACTTCGCTCTTTTTATTACCTTATAGCGATAGCTTTAAGCTACGCTTAAAATAACTCTAAAAAGAAAAATAACGCTATATAAGTTAATCGTAACTATAAAAATTTTTTACCTAAAATATAGCTTTACTTTAAATTATAGTAAACTTAAACCTAAAAGTTTATCGTATTTTTTACCTTATTAGAAGCTAAGGTAAGTATTAGTAAGATTATTTCGGGGGACGCCTTAATCTTTATATAAGTAATTATCGAATAAGTAGTAGAGTTTAAAAAGGTCTAGGGAGGCGCCTCCCTTACTCTAACTTTATTAATTAATAATATTTCCTTAGCTATTATAGCCGTAGTTTCCTCTTTTTTTTATAGCTTTAAAGGGAGCGGAACTCCTCTAATATAAGCTATAGTTATAGTTAAAGCGCTAGAGAAAACTATTAAAAAATAAATTCCTAGGTAATATAAATATTAGCTTATAATTCGCTTTAACTTTATTATTATTTTACTTTAAGTTTAAAGCTTTAAAGTAACTATAATAAATATTAACTATAAACTTTATAAGTAAAGCTAAGCTCTTATAGTAAGGAAATTACTTAGCGGTAATATTATAATAATATTCTAAAACGCTATTTATAAGCTTTAATCTAATTTAAAATAGCTTTATATTATTTTTAAAAAAAAGGTACGCTTTATTAGCGGAGGTTATACTTTTATTATAAAAAGGGTGCTAGCGTAAGCTTTATAATAAAATAGTAAGGAAGCTTTTTAAAAGGAGATTAAGTTATTAAATAAAGTTTTAATAATATAACTATATACGAAAAAATACTATTTAAGGACTTAGCGGAGCTTCCTAATAATTATTATCGATAGCGTAATAAATATAAACTAAATTTATAATAAGGGTATAGTAATATAAGTAAAAATCTTTAACGCGGAACTTTATAAATTAAAAGTCTAACCTTAGTAATATTTTAAATATTATTAGCTTAAATATATTATTAAATATTATATAATAAAGCTATAATATAGCTAGTACTCCGCCTTTTTATATATAAAAAGTAAATTAACTTACCTTATAGCGTATAAAAAGAGATTATATTACTATTTTTTCTATTAGGGGATTTACTTTAAGTAAAGTTAACTTTACCTTAAAATAAGAGCGGCGTAGGACTAGGCGAAGGATATTTATATTTCCTAACCCTAGAGATTTATAAACCGGAACTTTATATATACTACCCTTTCTCCCCTTTTAGCGCTAACTAGAGTTTAATAATAGCCGAGGCGGAAACGCTAAAAAGCGAATATAGTAGCTCCGCCTCTAACCCCTTTTTTAAACTTATTTATAGCTCCGCTATAATAATCTAGCCGCTTTTCGAAACTAGCTATTATAAGGTTTATTATAAGCTAGTAAAATTTTTATATATTCTTTAATTATATTAATAAAGCTTTAATTAAATAAATTATTTAAGATATTATAATTAAGTATAGAGATTTAGTTTATAGTAATAATAACGCCTAGGAAAATAAATAGCTATACGAACTCTATATTAGATCCGAACTACGCGTATTTTTATTACCGTAAACTCCGCTTTAGAGGAAATATTAGCTTCCTAATTACTTATTATTACCGGACCTATTTAAAGTATAGAGTACCGGGTACGGACTTAGTCCGGCCCTAAACTAAGGTAACGCTTAAGGGAAGGGTTTTACTCTAAGTTTTCTAGTTTTTCCTACTCTTAGAATATATATAAGATAGTTCTAAGCTAAATTAAGCATATTAGCGTACGAATATTATTATTATTATAATAGTTAAAAATAACTAGCTAATTAAATAATATAATATAAAAAATACTTTTATTTATATAAATATAAATATAGATATTTATATAAAATTTCTAGAAGGCTTTAAAAGTTATATTTTAAAATAATATTATAATAAATAATATTCTTTATATAAAGATAATAAAAACCTTATAATAAAATTAAAGAAAGTATTATATAGCTTAAAATAAAGTCCTAAGCTTTAGTATAACTACTTATCTAATACTCTCGAAAAAGTAAGCTTTAAAGCCTTATTTATAAATAAAGGGGTTTTATATATATAAATAAAAATATAGCTATAGCTATTTACGTAAACGACTTCCTAGTTATAAAAACTAAGGAAAATATAATAAATAATCTATTTAGCTAAATAGGAAAAAACCTAGCTTTATAAGATTTAAAAAATTTAGAAGACTTTCTAAGTATAAATATAAATATAAATAAAGTAAAGATAATATTATATATATCTTAAGAAAATTATATAAGGAATAAAATAAAGAAATATAATAAAGAGTTTTTAAGGACGTTTAAAATACTTTTTAAACTTAGAATTAAGCTTAAAAAAGCTATTATAGAACTTAGAAAAGATATTATTTTATAGTATTAGAAGGAAATAAGCTCCCTTTTATATCCTACTATAAAAACAAGAACTAATATATTATATACTATAGTTTCTTATATTAGATTTGCTTCTAAGCTAGATATTATATATATATTTACTTGAAATATAATTTAGAAATACTTAAATAAATATCCTAATTTAAAACTAACTTATAACTATAATATTCCTTTTAATAATAATTTTATAAGAGGTTTAACAGATACTAGCTAGGCTTCTAATTTAATAAACTATAAATCTATATCTAGTTACTATTTTTATATATATAATAATTTAATAAGTTAAGGCTATAAGAAATAAAAATTTATAGCTTTATTTATCTATAAAGTAAAGTTTATAAGCTTTAAAAAAGTTACTAAAAAAGCTTTATATATATAAAAGTTATTTATAACTATAAATTAGCTATTAAATATTAATATAATTAATACTATACTTTTTATACTTATAGATAATTAAGCAGCTATTAAATTAGCAGAAAATCCTAAATTTTATAAAAAAACTAAGTATATAAACTTAGCTTACTTTTTTACTAAGGATAATATAAGAAATAATAAAATATAGATATATTATATAAGGCTTAAAGATAATATAGTAAATATATTTACGAAAAAGCTTTTAGCTAGTAAGTTTAATAAATTCCGCCGCCTTTTTTAAGCTAATTAATAACTATTCCTTATTATAAAAAAGTTTTTTAAGTTTTTTACTTTACTTTTAAACTTTTCCTTTATATAAATCTAGTTTTTTTTCTTATAAAAAGGTTTTACTAGTTATATATATATATTTTTAGTATTTTCCCTTTAAAGGGTTTTATTAAAATAATAATATATATATAAGATAAGCTTTTCCCTATTAGGTTTTACTATTTTATAATTTTTAATAAATTTTTTCTATAGCTTATAATAAATATTTTTCCACTTTATAGAAGATATATAAAAATCTAATAAAGAGTATATATAATATATACTTTAAGAGAGGCTATAAGAGTATATATAAAAATACAGCTATAATAAGCTTATATAATTATTTATAATTACTTTTAGTGCGTTTTATAAGATAATATTTATATTATTTTAAAGCGCTTTTAAAATACTATATAATATATATATTTTTTTATTATAATTAGAAAAGAAATAAGCTTATAATATAGCCGAAGACTTATAATATAAAAGAGGAATAAGCTATATATACTAAGGCTTATAAAGGCTTACTATAGCATATATATATACTTTATAACGCTTATAATATAAGCCTTATAGCGCTTATCTTATAGCGCTTATAAAGTCTTATATATAGCGCTTATAAGGCTTAAGCGTACTTTAACGGGGATAAAAGGATATACCCTAAGGTAGAGGAAAAAGAAGGGAAAAGAAGCTATTTCCGTAGAATTCCTAGTAATTTAAAAAGCGTAGATTTTATAAAGACTAAAGAGGTAACCCTACCGGGTCGTGCGCTTACGGCGACTAATTTTATATATTAAAAGGCTTACAGCTACCTTAGTTATTCTTTCTAAGTAGGGAAAAATAACCCTTCTTATATATATAAAAATAACCCTTTCTAAAACCCGTAAGTTTAATACTAATTAATTAAATCTATTAGATTAAGTAAGTTAGATTAGATAAGTTAGCTTAAATAACCTTTTTAACGCCTATAACCCTAACCTACTTATATAACCTATATAACCCTAACGGACCTACTTCCTTAAGATAACCTTCCCTACTAGGGGCTATATATATAGATAAAGGTGCTTATTACTCCCGCTAAATTACTCTCTATAGCGTAAGCACGCGTAAGGAAGTAGGAAGACGAAGATAATAGAAGGAAAGTATACTTTGCGAGAAGAAACGCGGGAGTAAGTAAGGAAAAAAGAAGAAAGAAAGAAGAAAAAGGTAATAAGAAAGTAGCCGCCGTAAAGGGGGCCGAAGAAGAAGAAAACGGTAAAGACTAATAGAAGGAAAAAAAGAAGGAAGGAAGAAGAAGAAAAGAAAAAGCAGAAAAACGGAAAAAAGGAAAAGAATAGAAAAAGTAGGAAAAAATAGGAAAGAAGAAGAAAGAAAAAGAACGCCGCCGTACGCCCTTACTTATCGACCGGAGTAAAAAGAAATATTTAATTAGACCTTTTAGAAAATAAGGTTTATTATCTCGGGACGAAGAGGTTAACTCCTTATAAGTTCGAAAGTAGCTAGCTAGATAGCTAGATCGATTAGATCGAGGAAGCTAAAGGAACTAGGTAAGCAGAAGAAAAAGGAAACGAAGGGAAAGGAGAAGACGACCGAGAGGAAGGAAATAACTAAACCGAAGAAGTAGAAGAAAATAAAGAAGTAGAAGAAAACGACCGAACCGAAAAAGCAGAAGAGACTAACTAGGTAGAAGGAAACGGCTAAGTAGAAAAAGATAAAAAAGAAGAAGACTATATATTAGTTCGATTTATAATTTCCCTTTTACGGCTTATTTCCTTATTTTTAAGAAGAATAGAGGCGTAGAAATATACTTTTTCGAAAAGGGTATTATAAAAAGAAAGGTCTTAGCTATATAAGTTACTATTCTTAAGAAGTAGGTCTTATATTTTTTTCGGTAAAGTAGAAAGAAGATTAAAAAAGTATTAAGTTATAGCTTTAAAGTTATTTTTTTTCGGACCTAGCTATTAGTAAAAAGAAATATACTTTTCTAGCTAATTAATTATATCCTTTATTTTTAGTTAATAGGCCTTATATTATTATAGCTTTCCTAAAGTCTTTATTAAAGAAGCTTAATTAAATACTCCGAAATATCGAAAAAGCCGTTTTTTCGCTACCTATTATAGAAAGGCTATTATAAAAATCTCGATTTTTCCCTATAAACTAAGGGCTATAAAGTACGGTAGCTATTTAAGTTTTTCTTCTTTTTTTACGAACTTAGCTTTAAATTAATTAAGAAAGTATTTAATCTTTTTACCTTAGAAGGGTCGAAAAGGGGGTAGGCTCGAGAGGGAGGAAAAAGAGGAAAAAAAAGGAAAACCCGAAGTAAGACCTTAGGCAGGGGTAGGGGACTAAGCAAAAGACTAGGCAGAAGACTAGGCAAAAGACTAGGCAGAAAGGGACTGCCGAAGACTTAGAAAAGAAGAAGAAGAAGGAAAGGGATCTAGAAAAGTAAGGGAAAATAAAGGATCTAAAAAAGTAAGGGAAAAAGGTCCTTATAGTAACATATCTATTTAAAGCTATAGCCGTAGCCGCTACTATAGCCGCTATTATAGCTACTATTATAATTATTATTATAATATTATATTTATATAAAGTTATAGCTGCTATTATAGCTATTATAATTATAGCTATATATATTCTTTAGTTAGTTTTATAAGCGTATTCGGCGGCTATTTTCGATCCGTTTTTTCTTACCGCTATAGCTATTATATTAGTAGCCTTTATAATAACTATAATAACCTTATTAAAAAAGGGGTTACCGAAGACTATAAGTAGAAGAAAGTAGAAAACTAGAGGAAGAAGAAGGCAGCTAAAAAAGCTAGGCTAAGAAAGAAGTCTATAAAAAATAGTAGAAAAAGCAGGGGGGTAATAGTAAAGCTAGCCTCGTACGAAGCCCTCGCTACCGGGAAAGAAGAAAAGAAGGAAGAAAACGATAAAAACGACGAGACCGGCCGATCCGTACGTTCGAGAGCAAAGTCCGTAGCCGTAACCGAAAAAGAAGAAGCAGGCTACGCTTACTAAGTCGAAGAAGAAGTTTTTTTTAGCTACGCTAGCCTAGCTCTTATCCCCTCCCTCCTTTCGATTAATTAGTTTAAGGTATTTTAACGGACTTATCGAAGCTATAGGAATTATACTAGCTGCCGAGGCTATCGAGAAAGTAGGGACTATAAAGGAGAAAAAAAAACGGGTTTCCGGGAGGGTAGTAGCGGCTAAAGGAGGGAAAAACGAAGTATTTCTACGTTTTTAGAAGCCCGAAAAAGCAGGCTCTTCCGGATCGATCACGCCCTAAGAGACTAGTTTTAACGGGGATAAAAGGATATACCCTAAGGTAAAGGAAAAAGAAGGGAAAAGAAGCTATTTCCGTAGAATTTTTAGTAATTTAAAAAGCGAAGATTTTATAAAGACTAAAGAGGTAACCTTACTAAGTTATACGCTTACGGCGACTAATTTTATATATTAAAGGGCTTACGGCTACCTTAGTTATTCTTCCTAGGTAGGGAAAAACGACCCTTCTTATACATATAAAAATAACCTTTCCTAGGACTTATAAGTTTAATACTAATTAATTAGATCCGTTAGATTAGGCAGGTTAGATTAGATAGGTCGGCTTAAACGACCCTTTTAACGCCTGCGACCCTAACCTACCTATATAACCCGTACGACCTTAACGGACCTACTTCCTTAAGATAACTTTCCCTGCCGGGGGCCGTGTATATAGACAGGGGTGCCCGTTGCTCCCGCTAAAGTACGCGGGCTTAAGCGCTTATATAGCCTTAATTATATATATTATATATAAGTTTTACCGTAAAACCTTAATCTTCTAAGTTAAATAATAGAAAAAGGAAGATACTTATAAATAAAAGGGCAGGAAGGTCTTATAGCTACGTTAAAATATTATAGCTGAGGACTTTAAAGTATCTTAGAAAGTACCTTTATTACTAAGAAATTATTTATAAAAGAAGGAGGGTTTTCCTACCTACTTTATTAATATTATTATCTTATACTTATAATTTTATCACCTCTCCTACTTTTAATTCTTTACTCTTTTCCTTAATCTAACTATTAGGTAATACCTCTCTTCTCGCTTTATCACGTGATATTTTTTCTTAATTTGTTACTATTTTTCTCTACTATATATAATCTTTTAACTAAACTTATCCGCGGCTTAATTATAATAATTTAGCTATTCCTTAAAATTAGCTATTATAAGGTTTATTATAAGGTAGTAAAACTTTTATATATTCCTTAGCCGCGCTAATAAAGCTTTAAATAATAGAATTTTTAAAGCTACTTTAATTAATTATAAGGATTTAATTTATAGTAATAATAATAGCTAAAAGGATAAGTAAGCTATATAAACTTTATATTAAACTTAGTTTATATATACTCTTATTATTATAAAGTCCGCTTTAGGGGAAAAATTAGCTTTTTTATTATTAATTATTACTTAACTTATAAAATATATAAAATGCTAGGTATAGGCGGGGTCTAACCTAAAGCTAAGGTAATACTTAAAAAGAGGGTTTTACTTTAAGTTCTCCGGTTTTTCCCCCTCTTAAAATATATATAAGATAGTTCTAAGCTATATAAGGTATATTAGTATATTATTATTATTATTATTATAATAGCGTAATAATTATAGCTACTATCTGCTTATATATTAATAAAAAATATAAAATTTATAAATATAAGGAAAAAAAGAAAATAAGTTTATATTTTAACTAATATTTATAAAGTAATTATTTAGTATTTTATAAATAATATTATTATAAGAGTCCTCCTTTTATAGGAAACTTAATATAAGGGGGATTTATTTCCTTAATTTAGGGTATAATCCTCCTCCTCCTTTATAATATTAGTAAAGTAAATTAAAAAGGCTAGGGGGGAAGATTAAGCTTATATTCGCGCGAGAAATAGCTAACGCTACTATAGCGGATATAATAGCTATTAGTATATTATTTTATAATCTTAATATTACTAGCTTAAGCTACTTAATAATAGGCTTTACTACTATAGCTAAAATAGCTATAAAAAGGAGAGTATTATATTTACTAAAGCGTAGCTATATATTAGCTTAGTATATATTAATTATAAAGGTATTTAAGGATAGTTTTAAAATAAAGGGTAAGGGTATCTAGCTTTTATTTTTAAAGCGGAATAACTTTATATTTATAATAATAATATAAATTTTAATAATAATAATAATATATTTAGTTAGAGTAATAATACGCCTTATATAATATTAATAAAAGGATAAGGTAAGAGTATAATAAAAATATATAACTTTAATCTTATTAGCTTATTTAATATTAATTATTAAAATAAGCTTAGCTTAAAAGTAAATAAAGAAATAAAAGAAAGACTTAAAAGCGCCTTATATAAAATATTTAAGTTTTATTATAGCTATCTAGCGCTAGTATAAGTTAGTAAATATAATATTAAGGTAACTTAAAAAGTAATTAAAGTTATACTTATATTTAGTATCTTACTTAAAAAATAAAGCTACCTTAGCTTAAATTATAAAAAATAAATATTAATATAAAAATACTAATTAGTTATAAGCGGTATTAATAAAAGCTTAGTTTACTTATAGCTTATAAGATATAAAAAAGCGCTATATTAAAAAGAGGTCCTTATCGCTATTAAATAGCGAGCTAAAAAATAGCGGCTTATAGCGGGGTTATAATTATTATTACTTAAATAGCTATATAGTCTAGTATTATTAATATATAAGGGTTTAAAGCTCCGCGATAATAGCTTATTACTTTAAAAGCTAAGTAATAATAGCTTATTAAGTATTAAAATTATTTATAATTAAAGTTATTTTACTATAAAGGTTTTATACTTCTTAGCTTTTATTAATAGCTAACTTTATTAATATAAAATAACTTAAGAGGTTTTAAAAGTAGTAAGAGGCTTAATAATAACTATAGGATTCTAGCTATGTGACCGGTGCCACTACGATTTAAGGGACAAACTTTAATCCGTAGTTCTGCGACTAAAAATGCTCCTTGTCGCCGCTTCCCCCCTACTTAGGGTTTAAAATTAGTTAGTGACTTTTTAGTCTTTTTTTAGTCAGTCCGGACTGACTAACTAAAGTCCTTATTTTTAGGGACTAAAAAAAGTCCTAACTAACTAAAGTCCTTATAGTGACTAATTTTAGTTAGTTACTTTTAGTCTTTAGTTAGTTAGTAATTAACTAAAGACTAAAAAATTAGTCACTAGCGTGAATTTTTTTTTTATATTTTTAAAAAAAACCTTATTAAAAGCGCTTCTAAATAGTACTTTTTTTATATTTTTAGCTATTTTACTTCTTTTTTAATAAAAGGTTAAAAATAATACTTTTTTAAAATATATTTTTAAAAACTATTAAGAAGAAAAAAACGTTAATAAATTATATAATAATATAAAATAATTTTAAAAAATAGATAGATCTTATTATAGCTTAAAATTACTTTCTTTATAATTTTACCTATTTTTATATAATTATTATAAAAATATTAATA
>PDHQ01000217.1:0-59315 GCA_003339415.1 Ophiocordyceps camponoti-saundersi (nom. inval.) | reverse complement strand
CTCTACTTTTTTTTTCCGGCTAGAAAACGCAAAGCGTGCGCGCGGGTAGATAAAAAGATAGGTACTTACGGACTACGAGCGATATTTAAGTCTCCCTAGGCCTTGTACCGCTATCACGTTACGTGGTGGGGTAGGTCGGAAAATGCCTTAGTAATTCGGTACGTACCGCTAAATCTAGGAGTGTCGTGTCTAATAGGAATAGGTGCCGTGGCAAATATGAATACTCTTTCTATTTCCATCTCAAGACGAGTCAATTCTCGTCCAGGTAACATGCCGCGGATCCCTTTCCCCCCCCCCCCCCTCCCCCTCACTTATCGGCTTCACTTCCTTCACGTGAAAGGGGAGCGAAAAAGGTTTCACTCCCTTCTCTTGCTCTCCCTTGTCTGTTAGTCCTAGTCTAGAACTTCTTCTTTTTCCTTCTAAATAGTCACTCGGTCCCATCTGTCTGTCTGCCTGCGTGACCGGTTACACCTTATGACATCCATCCCGTCCCTACGATTCGGCCCAACATAATGCCCCCGTCCGACTTCGCCCACTATCCGGATCCAGTCCAAGGTCCGGCGGTCGATTATGTGCCACCGCCTGCGACGAACCCCGTCTTGAGAGGCCTGACCCTTGTTGTCGCCAGCGAAATGTGAAGAAAATAATCTCGAACCAATTCCCGCCTCTTCTCTTTCTTCCCTCTTCGTCGACATGGATAACTGACGAGGTCCGATGGGAAAAAGCGTCTCCCGCTCTTCCTACCTCCAGCGGTATCTATGGAACAACACCGGCTTCGGTACCATCAAGGACATGGCCGTTCTCGATAACATGCCTTTTACTTTCCACGTCCGTGTCACGTTCTTCTACCCTCGAATCCAACTTGCAAAAATAAAAGCACCAACGATCTGACGCGAAGAAATGATCCGAGAAATATGTACATGTATAAAGCCTCTCGTCACACCGCTCGGTAAGACGGGCCCGATGCTAGAGCCCGGCCCGGCCGAGTTCGGCTCCGCAAACGCCACCGCGAACCGTTACTACACCGCAGCCGACTACCACGCCCTATTTAAAAGCCGCAAAGCCACGCCCCTGCAGGTAGCATCCGCTCTCCTATCCCTGGCGCGCCGACCCGACGGCTCACCCGGCCGCTACGCCGACGCCTGGGCCGACTCCCACGGCAAGGAACGTCTGGCGCTCGAAGCGGCCCGCGCCTCTACGCTGCGATACGCTGCCGGCGAGCCACGCGGTCTACTGGACGGTGTGCCGGTTGGCGTCAAGGATGACGTCGACGTCGAGGGGTACGTTAGCCATTTCGGCCTCAAGTATGACGCTTCGAAACCTTGCTTTAGGGAGCGCGAGGCGTCGGCTTGGCCTGTGAAGATGCTGCAGGAGGCCGGTGCCGTTGTCATCGGCAAGTTTCGCATGCATGAGTTTGGCTCTGGTACGATCTGGCCCTTTGCCCTAACCAAGCAACGGTGCTTTTTCATCGACGGCTGACGGTTGGACTTGTTCCAAAACCAAACCAAAAAAGACACCAACGGCCTCAACGTATGCATGTGATATCCGTCTCCCCCCCCCTTCCCAGAAACCTTGGTGCTGAAACCCTAGCACTCCAAAAAAAGATCACTCAGGGCACGCCGACGAATCATCTCAATGACGCCTATTACCCCGGCGGCTCGTCATCCGGTCCCGGTTCCGCCATCTCAGCCGGTCTGGTCCCGATATGCGTTGCGACAGACGCCGGGGGCAGCATCCGCATCCCCGCCTGCTTCAACGGCATATACGGGCTCAAGACCTCCCATCAGCGTACCATGGCCATGAACATGACCATGTGCGTCACCGGTCCCATGGCCGCAACCGTAGCCGACCTCCGGCTCGCATACCGCGTCATGTCGCAGCCCAACGCCGACTGTCCGATCCAGGGCCGCTTCGCCCTGTCTCTGCCTCCGGAGCCGTCGTCTTCGTCGCGCATCATGGGCGTCTATCGCGACTGGTGGCGGCCTTCGGACCCTCGCGTTGCCTCGGCATGTGAGGCGGCCATGGAATGGTTCGCCTCCAAGCGAGGCTATCGAATCGTCGACATCACCATCCCCCATCTAGCCGAGGCACAGATGGCCCACGGATCGGCCTGCATGGGCGAGATGTACATCGCCGCCCGTCGTCGAACCTTGGACCCGGCCAACTGGCTATCTGCCAATAGCCCGGCCAACAAGTTATTCATGTCCGTCGGAAGCCAGGCTTCGGCGGCTGATTTTCTCAAAGCCAACTCACTGCGAACTCTGCTGATGCGCCACCTGGCCTTCCTCTTCCAACAATATCCGGGCCTGCTCATCATGACGCCCACGACGCCCATCATCGGTTGGCCCAAGACGGCGGGCGATGAGGCGTACGGCTTCAGCGATGCCAACCTTAGCATTCGTAACATGATGTATGTCTTCCTCGCGAATCTCACCGGTACGCCTTCGCTTTCCGCCCCTGTTGCCTACGTCGAACCGGACCAGGGACAGGGAAGTCTGCCCATTAGTCTGATGGCGACGGCCGAGTGGGGGGCCGAGGAGCAGCTGCTCAGCTGGGCCGATGAGGCCGAGGAGTATCTCCACCGCCGGCCGGGTCCGATCGGGCGCAGGCGGCCGGACTCGTGGGTTGATGTCGTCGACTTGGCCTCCCGGGAGAGTGCGCCGTAGCAAGAATCTCGGACTCATGTAAATAGGTAGTGTAGCCTTGCATCTGACCCAGATAGTAAGTATATAGAGGTATGTATATAGTAGGCAGTGCCTAGGTAGTCATAAGCTGTACGTATGTATGGTGTCGTCACTTCATAAACTGTGAAGCCATCCCCATCAAGCCGCCCTGTTTCTGCGCCTGGTTCTTAAAGTAAAGCTTCATGGCCATTTCGCCCGCCTTCTGGAGAACCGTCTGCTTGTCCGCTCCAGCAGGGACCTTGCCACGCGCCTCCTTGTCGTCAAAGAGCTATGGGTAGGTAAGAGGGATGTCCCGTCAGTATTGTTCCGAAGAGAGAATCAACATGCTTGAAGCAAGGGGAGGGGAAAGATGGAGAGGGAGGGAAACAATAGGCACCTTGCTCGCTTCCGAAAGTGCCATGGATATCATAGAGCTCTGTCCATCTTTCGCTCCATCACCGCTACCGCCGCCGCCCTGTCCATCCTTGAACCTCTTAAAGGCCTGCATGGCAGCCGCAGCCGCGAGGCCGTTCTCATCGGCGTGGGCGTCGTCCTGGTAGGCCTGCTTGTGCTTCCGCGCAGCGTCTATAACGAATCAATCATCGTGAGCCCTTCCAGATAAATGAAACGAAAAGCAGAGACGGTTAGACTCCTACCATCCTCGTCAATGTCTTCCTTGGCCAGCTCGCCCTTGCGCTGTCCAACGGCGTTCATGATCTGCGACATCATATCATTGCCGCCGCCGCCGCCTCCTCCTCCAGATGAGGAGCCAGATGGCCTCGTCTGTCCCTGTCCACCTCCAGAATTGCCGTCGGACGATCCGCCGCCACCTGCGTGGTTTTTTTTCCACCGTCAGTCAGTCTCTTCTCTCCCCTGATTTGAAATCCCTCTGAAGAGACGAACAAGCTCACCTTGGTTACCTTGGTTTGCAAGAAAGTCCTTGCCGGCGCTGAAGACCTTATCCATGATGCTTCCTCTGCCTTTGATCTGATCTGTCTATATCCTTCGCACTCAAAAGGTCGGCAGGCTGACGATGATGACCGTAGGATCTCTCAGGCACTCCCCGCCCCTAAATACCATGCTAATATCCCTCCGACCTACCACCTACGTGTAACCCGCACATTCATGCATGCATGCAATAGACCCTCAAGACTACACACATACAGCGCAGCCGGCCCGGCTCCCTCCGCACGGATGCCCTCCCTTCTCCACCCACCCGCGACTCAACATTGGGGACCCTGCACCCTGCGCCTACATACATACATACTACACATGCTATGATGCTGGTGCAGCTGAGACGGTGTAAAAGGGCAGCGGTCATGACGTCGCTCTGCTTTAGATGCCCTATGATCATGTCGACTCCGTTCAAAGTAAACGGCCTCACTTTGTTACTCCCAGGTATCATATCCATCCATCCCGTTTCGTCCAAGGGAGCAGCTGAGCCGCCTCCATCCTCCTTTTTCCAAAAAAAAAAAAAAAGCCAATGCGAAATGCAAGCTGATCCCGGTCGATTCGCCTTCCAACTCCCGGCGTTGTGGTAGTGTATGTATGTGTGTGTGTGTGCGTGTGTATGCATACCGACATTCGAGTCGCGTCTCTGAAATCCCGTGGCTCAACCCATGGACTGATCCATCAACATGGCCTGTTGCGAGACGCTCGTATTGTTCCGCTTCTTCTCCTTCTTGGCCCATCGTAGGCCGCACGCGTTGCAGAGCGTCTTGGGTCCGCTTGGCCCCTTTCTCCACTCGGGAGAGTCCAGAGTGCCTGCAACCTCGAGTCAGCCGGAGACGAAGACCTCGTTCAAAGGCCGGAAACGTACCGCAGTCCGTGCAGACGTACTCCTCAGCCGTCTTCAGCTTCTTCTTCTTCTCGCCTGGTCGCGAATCCCGGTCCATGGGAATGGCTATGCCGGCGTCGCCGCGGATCAACGTCGGGCTGGCGTTGCCCGTCGTGATGCCCCGGCTGCGCTCGCCTTCGACGTAGCGCAGCCCCGTCAGCATCTCGATGGTGTCGGTGTGAGAGGCACCCTCGTAACGGGCCATCTTGTCGCGAAGAGAATCGGGACGGCTGCCGGCCACTGCCCCTTCCAGGTTCTCTCTCGTTAGTGCGCTGTCGCCGTGCTCCGACGGGTCCCTGCCGTGGAAGAGCGGCGTAGATGATGGCGTCATGGTCACGTCGGTAAAGGTGGCGTCGGACCGACCACCCTGGCTCTGCATCCACTGCTGCTGGGCCTCGTCCGTTTCGGCCTCCTCCTCTCTCCGCAGTTCGGCGATGCGCCGCCGCAGTCGCTCATTCTCCACCTTATGCTCGAGAAACGAGTCGAGCAAGCCGGCATTCTTCGTCGGATATGGCCGCGCCATCATGAACACGGCCTGACAAAAGGGAGACTGATTGTTTGGATTCGGGGCAAACTTGGCTGCGGCGATGTGGGCGTGACCGACGGCCTCGAACATGGCGTATTCGCCGTCTTTCTTCTTGAAGCGAAAGAACATGCGCAGTGGGTTCCCTGAAGCAATCGACTCGTTGAGCTCGGCGACGAAGACGCCACGGTCGTCGACGTGGATGAGGTCTTTGAGGAAGACGTTGAGAACCTCCTCGGCGGTGTAGCCGGCAACGCTCAGGACACTGGGAGACGCGTATTTGATGCGGCCGTTGGCATCGAGGATGTGAAGAAAGTCCTCGAGCTCCTCAACCACCTTGGCCGGCCAGTTCCTCCGCTTTGTAAACTCGGTTAGTGTGCTGCCGTTAGAGAGACTCATTTGGCCGAGGGCGGCTGGTGGCACGGGCCCGGCGCCGGGAACGTTATTGGCTGCCGTATTGAACTGGTTCTCGGAGCGGGCGATGGACTCGTCGACGCTGGTTCCGATGTGGTCGGCCTCTCCGGGGCCGGTGTCGAACGAGTCGCCGCCCCGGCCGCTGTCGGCGTTAATGGCCATTGAGACATCGTCAAAAGACGTCAGTATGCTCTGATCCAAGAGCGCCAAGACATCGCCGCCTTGACTGCCCAAGTCCAGGTCGGAGAAGCCGAAGAAGGAGCTCTGAGGCGCCGGTGGTCTGCGGGACATGGTCGAAGCACTTTCATGAGGCAAGGCAGCCATTCAGGGGCGGTGAAGTAGTGGGAGCATTTAGTTGAGTTTCAGCGTAGCAGCTCTGTGGCTGGTAGCAGGGTCTTTCAGCTACTACTGGAAAAGAGCAGAGGCTTCGCCGCTTCGGCCCTCGCGGGGGCGGCACGGGGCGGCGTAACGAAAGTCGGTTGACTTTGCCGGAGAAGGGGAGCTGGTCCGGCCGCGAGGGAAGGAAAGAGGAGATGGGTAAGGAAGAGGTGCGCTGCGTACGATGTGAAGGAGGAGAGAGATATAGAAAGAGAGGATAAAAAGAGAGAAAAAGAGAGAGAGAGAGAGAGAGAGATAGACAGAGAGACACAGAGGGAAGAGAGTTGCGTCGGAAGACGTCCTACTAGCAGCGGCAATACATGGAGGTATGTAGTAATACTACTGGGTCAAAAGGACGATAGCCAAGTGGTAGCGGTCCAGGCAGCACGGGTCCCTGGGCCGGTACTCGGTACCGGGACTTGGCGAGTGGCGCGCGCGAAGGAGCGGCAAACGTTGGTGCATGGCCTAGTATAGGCTACCAGAGCTGACCTACTATCAGCGCTGAGCTAAGGCTCCAACGGGCATAGTCTCGACTGTCGAGATCATTGAGGGTGGCTGAGGATTAGTAGAGGGTGGCGGGCGTACATACATACATACTCCGTACATACCGCTCACATACGATGATACGGACTCATACAAGGTGTTAAAAAAGGGTATGTACAAACATACTCCGTACATGCACATATTTTACATGCACGCACGGTAAGCAAATCGCGAGCTCGCCACGGCTTCCTCGGGCCTGTGCCAAACTCAGGGGAACAGGCCAAGACCCGGGTGTCATCAGAATCTCGAGCGAGCTACCTAGGTAGATAGTCGGTACCGTGGGAGATGTGCAGACTCGGCTGTCTAAGTAGGTATCCATTTATCTACCTAGGTAGACGCCGAGGTAGTGCCACAGTTCGAGGAGGCGGTACAGAACGGGTGGGAAAGCTGACTACCGTGCAAGGAAAATTACCTCATCGTCGTCATCACCCTCGCAATCCCGTACGACAGGTATCCGCATGTGCGGATAGGTATGCTCGAAAGACATGGCCAACGCCTAAGAATGAGACGCGGAACAAACCCTCCGCCCTAGCAGCGGCGATGATTACCAACTAGGCAGGTCCAGGATAGGCGCAAGCCTTATTGAATTGGTGCTACGCCCGTCCAACAGTCAGGGTAGCTTTCGAGGGGTAAGACACGGAGGAGGGAGGGAGGGAGGGAGGGAGGGGACGGAGGGGACGGAGGGGACGGAGGGGGCACGGGGCTGATTCTTGGCTGTACCGCAAACATGGGAAATCGAACAATGCCATCCCCAAGGCATGATCAGAGCTCCCCATAAACGCCATATATCTGGTCTTCGGTCTCTGAGAACGGCTGGGCTCATGTAGGATGTAAGGATGTAAGTAAGTCAGTATGTACATACAGTATGCAGTATGGAGTGCAACGCCTGTAAAGGTCATGAGATACGATGAAGTAGAAGAGTAAAGGAAAGTCCGCCTTCTAATGACTTGGCACACGGTGATTCCTCAGTCAGGCTGTCGGTGGCTTCATGGCTTCGGTCGGTGTGGAATCGTGCTTAAGCCCGTGGCGCATCTTTTTACGAGGCCTTTAGCCAAGCCGGCAGAGGCGCCAATGCTCCGTCACATCGCCGCCATCTACTCCGTAACATTGTCCCTACATTTTATCGCCGGTTTTCGAGTCTCCATCGCCATGGTCATGATATTGATATCAGATCAGAAACAGCATGCATAAACAACATCTACATAAAAAATTACCTGCATTTAATCTATGCACGCGGATGCGGCCGGGTCTCTCCGAAACCCGGCCGTCCGCCCATGTCACACCACGTGATCACGCTCTCACCGCCCGCGCCATCTCTGCCCATAGTCATACGGTCCATGCCGAACCTCAGTCCGTCCGTAATAGGCAAACGCGCCTTCGATCCAGTAACCGAACGCCATGTCGCGCATCGACAAGTTGTCAATATCCGGCGTCCGCTCTTTTAGTCCCGCCTTACGCGAAACCATCCAATTTAACACGCCGCTGACGCTCATTGTCGGCTACAATGGCTCCGGCAAGACCACCATCATTGAGTGCCTCAAGTATGCCACTACCGGCGAGCTGCCGCCCAACAGCAAGGGGGGCGCCTTCATCCACGATCCGAAGGTATACAGCCCCCTTCACTTATTCTTGAACTCTTGAGGTCGAGCTGCTGCTGAATCTTTCGCCAGCTGCGTGGTGAGAAAGAGGTCTTGGCTCAGGTCAAACTCCAATTTCATTCCATAAACGACCGCGAGCATATTGCCACCAGAAGTCTACAGCTTCTCGTCAAGAAGACTACCCGATCGCAGAAGACACTCGATTGCTCGCTCGTCGTAGTCAACAATGGCGAGCGCACCACCACCTCCACCAGACAAGCTCAGCTTGACGAGATGATTCCCGAGCGTCTCGGTGTCTCGCCAGCCATCCTCGACGCCGTCATCTTCTGCCATCAGGATGAGTCTTTGTGGCCGTTAAGCGAGCCGGCCGCGCTAAAGAAGCGATTCGACGAAATCTTCGAGGCCCTCAAATACACAAAGGCTATTGATAACCTCAAGGTGCTTCGCAAGAAGCATGTCGAGGAGCTTGGGAAACTTAAGAATGACGAGGCTCATCACAAAGTCAACAAGGACCGGGGCGAGCGAGCCGAAAAGCGTATGACCCTCCTCCAGGGCGAGATAGAGGCAGCTCGCGACAAGTGCGAGGCTCTATCCGCCGAGATGCAAGAGACGCAGGACAATATTCGGGAGAAGCGCGATCAAGCCAACAGCTTTCTGCAAATTGTACAGAGCCTGAGCAATAAGCAGGAGCAGCTGAAATACCGTCAGGATGCCGTCAATGAGCTGAGACAAACGATCGACGAGCTCGACGAGGACGACGCTTCCCTCGAGGAATCCTTGGCCCAGTATGAGCAGAGTATGCAGCGGTACCGGGAAGAATCGGAGAAGAACAAAGCCCAGTATAACGATCTTCAACGGAAATTGGCACAGCACCGCAGAGATCTGGCGACCAAGTTATCTGAGCAAGGAAAGCACCAGTCGGATAAGGACAAGTACGAGCGGCAGCTAGCGTCGCGTGCGGCTCTCATCCAAGAAGCCGCTGGGTCCTATTCCTTCAGAGGCTACGACGGGGAGTTGACTGACGACCATGTCAAGTCCTTTGGCGAAAAGATACAAAAGCTCCTCGACGACAAGAAGCGTCATCTGGAGCGGTTGCAAAGGGAGAACTCGGCCGAGCTCGACAAGGCAACGGCCATCATTACCGATCTCGAAGGGAGCAAAGCTGCCAGAACCCAGGATCGCGTCTCTGCCAAGCAGCGGTTCGGCGCCATCGAGAAGCGCATGGCCGTGCTGAAGAACGATGCCAGCTGCATAGACATCGATCAAGGTACCAAGGCAGTGCTCGACAGCCAATTGGTCGACGTCGACGATAGGCTTCGTCGTGCGCAGCAGGACGCCGAGAAATCTGACTGGGACGGGCAATTGTCGCTGGAGAACGACAAACTATCCCAACTGGAGAGCGAAAACGAGAAGCTCGGCCGCGAGCTTGTGGACTGCACTCGCCAGGCATCGGACCGAGCCCAGCTCGACTTGAGAAAGAGGGAGCTCACCGATCGTAAACGGAAGCTCGAGACCCTGAAGGAGACTTGGACGCCCAAACTGTCCAATGTCGTGGGTCAAGGGTGGGAACCTGACACGCTCGAGACCACCTTCCAATCCACACTAACACGCCAGACGAAAGTCGTGCAGGACGCACGCAAGAAACGGGATCAAGCAAGGGAGAAGCAGCAAAAGGTGGATTTCAGACTGCGGAATGCCAAAGAGTCCCAGGAGAAGAAGTCACAAGATGCGTCGATATGCAAGGAGCAAGTCTTGGCGGCCCTGCGCAAGATCCGAGACAAAGCCGTCATCGAAGACTACCAGGAAGAGGTTGAATCTGTGGAGCAGCGAGTAGAGGAGCTGAAAAACGACCTCAGCCTGTTCGATGCGCTTGTCGACTATTACAACAAGTGCAAGCGCTTGCTGGAGTCCAAGAGGAAATGTCTGTTGTGCGAGCGGCACTTTGACGACAGTCAGAGCGCAAGTCTCGACCGCCTGTCCAAGAAGATTGACAAGCAAATGGACCCCAAGGGGAAAGTAGATGTGGAAAAGGATCTCAAGGAAGAGACGTCACAACTTGAGTCTCTAAGGGCGGTTCGATCTTCTCACGACACGTACCAGAGGTTGTCGAGAGAACTGCCGGCAATGAGCGACGAGTGCAAGAAGGTCGAGGCTGAGTATGACGTCCTAGACCGGCAGCTCGACGAGCTTGAGTCGACAGTGTCGGCCGAGGAGGAAAAGCTGCGAGACTTGGAGGGCCTGTCTAAGACGGTCATGAGCATCTGTCAGACGGTCAAGGACATCAAAGACGC
Source organism: Ophiocordyceps camponoti-saundersi (nom. inval.) (assembly GCA_003339415.1). NCBI lineage: Eukaryota > Fungi > Ascomycota > Sordariomycetes > Hypocreales > Ophiocordycipitaceae > Ophiocordyceps > Ophiocordyceps camponoti-saundersi. The sequence continues at coordinate 49,068 of PDHQ01000217.1, read as the reverse complement.
GGAGGCGCAGGTGGAGCGGATCGCGTCGCAGCAGTCATCGAGGGGGGCGATGCGAAGTCCGGATGAGATCCAGGAATCACAGGCGAAGCTTGCGGAACAAATGAGGAGCCTCAAGGCGCGCATCACCAAGTTGGGCAACGACCGGCAACGAATGCGAGACCAGCTCAGCTCGCTTGAGCTGGAGAAGAGCGAGCTTAACAATAAGATCGGCCGCGCGGCGGGACAGCTGGAGAAGAAGAAGGACCTCGAGAAGCAACTAGAGGCGCTACGAGAAGAGCACGGCCACCAGCGCGAGGCGATGCAAGGAGCGGACCGGGAGCTGGAGGCGCTGGAGGGGCGCATGGCGGAGGCCAGAACGGCGCGTGACGAAACACTCCGGCGCGGGCGGGCGCGGGAGCAATCGGTGGTGGAGGAGAGAGACGGCATCGCGGGGACGGTCAGCGAGATAAGGATGGTGGACAGCGAGATCGACAGCTACCTGAACCGGGGCGGCGCGGGCCAGCTCGCGGCGAACGAGCGAGCGGTGGCGGCGCTCGAGGTGACGATTGGCGAGACGGAGACGGAGATTGACTCGGTGACGGTGCGGGCGAACCGGCTGAAGCAGGACATGGACAACAGCGACAGCAAGAAGAAGAACATGAGCGACAACCTCAACTACCGTCGGCACCTGCGGACGCTGGAGGTGCTACGGAAGGAAATCAGCGAGCTTGAGGCGCGGCGGGCAGACGAAGACTACGAGCGCCACCAGGCGGAGGCGCGGACGCTGGAGAACAGGTCGAACCGTCTCCTGGCCGAGAGGGGCTCCGTCATGGGCAGCATGAAGACCAAGGACGAGGAGCTGGGCCGGCTCCTCCAGGAGTGGGAGATGGACTACAAGGACGCCAAGCAGCAGTACCGCGAGGCCCACGTCCGGGCCGAGACGACCAAGGCGGCCATCGACGACCTCGCCCGCTGCGGCGCCGCCGTCGACAAGGCCGTCATGCAGTTCCACGCCACCAAGATGGCCGAGGTCAATCGCATAGCGGGCGAGTTGTGGCAGAGCACGTACCAAGGCACGGACATTGACACCATCCTCATCCGCTCCGACAGCGAAACCTCTTCTTCTTCTTCCTCCTCTTCAACTACCACTTCTCTATCGTCGGCAGCGGCGGGGAGGAGAAGCTACAACTACCGCCTCTGCATGGTAAAGCAAGACACGGAAATGGACATGCGAGGCCGCTGCTCAGCAGGCCAAAAGGTCCTAGCCAGCATCATCGTCAGACTCGCCCTCGCCGAATCCTTCGGCCTAAACTGCGGCCTCATCGCCCTCGACGAGCCGACGACAAACCTCGACGCGGACAACATCAAGTCCCTGGCCGAAAGCCTCCACGCCATCATCCGAGCAAGGAGGGGCCAGAGGAACCTGCAGCTCATCGTCATCACCCACGACGAGGACTTCCTCCGTCACATGCGCTGCGCCGACTTTTGCGACTCCTTCTTCCGCGTCAGGCGAGACGAGAGGCAGAATAGTGTCATTGTCAGGGAGAGCATCACCAGGCTTTTTTGAAGGGAACGCTTGTCTGCTTTCGTGTTGTCCCCCCCCTTTTTTTTGCTTGCTCGTCGGCAAAAGAAGAGGGAGGGAGAAATATCGAAGACGAAAGAAAGGTTTGTGCTTTTTTCACATATTATACAGATTTCTTGTCCTTTTCTTGTTCTTCTTTCATGACTATCGTGAAGATGGGGGAAGAAAAGGGGGGGAAAGGGGGAGTAAGGAGGAGGGAAACAAGGAAGCAGCAACTCTACAAGTCCCTCACGCAAGTCACGTCTCCTCCATCTTGTCGTCGACAGCAGTCGCCGTCGAGGGAGGAGAAGTCGAAACGCCGTCGACGGCCTCCTTTGCCCTCTTGGGCGCGTCCGTCTCGAGGGGTAGGTCAGCCTCTCGTTTGGTGCCGGAGGATGTTTCGTTGTCGAGCGTTGAAGGCGAGGAGTCGTCGTCGTCGGCGTCGTTTTTGTCGCTATCGTCGAGCCTCGATCCCTCACGACCTGAAGCTGCCGATCTCCTACCGACGGCGGCCTCGACGTCGATGTTGTGCATCTGGACGGCGGATTCGCCGGTGATGGTAGACGACTGCGGGCCGGTGTCGCTGACGCCCACGTGATCCGGACCACGGAGGTGAGGGATCGAGTCGTTGTTGGCTTCGTCTTCGTCGTCGACGTCGTTGTCGTCACCGGCGTGGTGGTCGAGGTGGGGTGCGGTTGCTGAGACGACGATGCCCGGGCCGCGATTGCGCGAGAGCTGACTTACGGGGATGACGCCGGCGCGCTGTTCCTGACGTAGCAGCTCGCCCTGGGTGACGCCCCTCGCGTGACCGGTGGAGGGAACACCGTTGACGCTCACGGAGACGGTTTCGATCCTGCCCATGCCGTTTGGTCCTTCGATGGTTTGCGTGCCTTCGCTGTGGATACGAGCTCCTGCAGCGGTCTTAGTGCCTCCGGTAGTGGCGGCAGTAGAAGTAGAAGAAGGAGGAGAAGTAGTAGAAGATGATGGTGATGATGAAGCAGCCGCATCCATGGACGTCGCCGTCGCCGTCGCCGTCGTCGTCAACCAAGGCACAGGCGTAAGCAAGGCACCGCCCAAAGCCTCGTCCGAGCCCAAAGCGGGCGCAGGAGCCGACGACGTAGAATTGCTCCAAGACACGGCCGCAGCCGGATTCTGCTGCTGCTGCTGCTGCTGATTCTTCCCACCCTCCTCTCCATTATCACCGCTGTTGACCTCCCGACCAGCAGAGAGGTCCGGCACGAGCGGCAACGGAAGCGGGTACACGTTCGTACCGGACGTGACGTTAACGACGCGATCCACAGCGTGCAAGTACGACGCCAAAGCGCGGTAATGCGCCAAAGGATTCAAGAGCAGTTCCGCCAACCTCTGCACCGTATGCGGCGGATTCGCGGAAAAATGCCGCAGCTGAGCCTTGATGGCATCCAACTGATCGACGATTTGCTGCGGGAGGATCGTATTGGAGGTGTTGATCACGACATCCTTTTGATTCTCTTTCGCTACTTCTTCTTCTTTTCGTTGTTCGTCTTCTTCTATGTCGAGCGTTGCGGATGAGGTTTCTTCGTGCGCTTGCATTGATGACGAAGGCGAGGCGTGGCCGAACATTGAGTCTTGTAGGCGTGGTAATTTAGGGATGGGGAAGACGGTGTGAGCGATCTATTTCGTTTTTTTTTTCATCTTCGTCGTCAGCATAACGAAAATTTCACCCATTTTTCTTGGGAAAATCTCACCTTGTCTAGTCGACGGAGTATATCATCGCGCAAACTAGGCCAAGACGCTCTACGAAGGAGTCAGCGTCTCCAACGAAAACGAAAGCTTCATTTTTTCTTCTCGTCGCATCTGCTATAAACTTACCCTTCTAGAGCGCCGCTCGCGGCAATCTGTAGCAGAGCTTTACTTTCGCTTTCTTCGGCCATGATTTCGTCGATTTCCTTCTCTCCGTGTTGGGAGGGTTGGAGGTTGGAAGGGAGGTTGGATATTTTTCGTCGCGGTGGCGGATTGATTGATTGATGCTGGACTTGGGGAGATGGCGCTAGATGGTGTGGGGGCCGGGGGGAAGGGGTATCGGTTTATTCTCGGCGAAACTTTCAATATCTGGGGTTTTGATCATTCTTCAATGACGACATCACCGATCAAGCATCAGCTACTCCATCCGATACAACCACCTCTCCTCATCAAGAACAACCTCAAAGTCCAAACCATCAAACGTCCCAACCGCAGCACAAACATCATGGTCCCCCCCAAGCCCAACAACCGAATCATCATCCACAGCATCCGTCTCCTCAAACAAGTCCCATCCACCAACCAGACTCCCATCGCAAGTGAAGAAGACAGACGAAGCACCAGGATCAACGTGATCGATCCTCATACCGATTCCGTACGTTCTTCCCCGACGGAACGCAGAGGTGAAATCCTTGCCGCCGTAGCTGTCGTTTATGTACCGCCTTCCGTCGTCGCCGTGCACCGCTAGGCTTCCCCTGTGCCAACCTGGCATGCGAAAGGATGGGTAGGGGAGGGCGGTGAAACCCAAGGCGAGAGAGTTGTTGCGACTGCCGGGTAAGAGACGAGCTTCGTAGTAGATTGTCGTCATCGTGCTCTTACCTCCCTCCTCCTGTCTCTTCCTCGCTAGATAAAGAGGTGGATATCCGACGATGCACCGATCAGGACTATCAACCACAGTAGTAACCCTACACAAGCCACCAGCCAATCTCCTAATCGTCCCGTGGAATTCAAACGGCACCAAAAGCTGCACGTCCTTAGTTCTCTTCGCCACGGCCATGGAGAGCGGCTCCGCAAGAGGGTACCGTGCACACCAGTCATCGCCCGCCTCCGCGTCCGCCGCGTCGGCGTTGCTGGTCGGGGACCGCTCGTGAGCGCCAAAGTACGTCGGCGGCGCGGGGAACAGAGACGTGTCCGGTACGGCTGTCTGCCAGTCGTGCGTCGTCGTCGGCGATGACGTCGAGGCCGATGCTTGGGCCGCCGCTCCGGGAAGTGGACCGGGCGGCGCCGCGTCGTACTCCGGGGGTGGGATGTCTTTGCGGCCGTCGGGGGCCGGTGAATGTGGTGTCTGCTGCTTCTGCTGCTGCTTCTGCTGCTGCGAGCGACGCATAAAGTTGAAACACATACTCTTTCTCTCTATGCGTCGCGTGCGCGTCTTCTTCACTCTCTGACCCTGAGTGTCTTGGCTGTCTGAAATGACCGTGATGCTCTTCTTCGTCTTCCTCTGACTGTGAATCTCTTCCTTCTTCTTCTTATCTCCGCCTTTCACTCTTTCCGACTATGAATCTCTTTCTTTCTTCTCCTCTTCAACTATCTATCACTCCCTCTTTGTCCTCTTCGAATGTCAGTCTCTCTCCCCCTCGAGTCTTATATATGTGTGAACAAAGGATAAGGTTGCTGTCACTCGTGGCTGTGCACTGATGACGCCACTAATAACAACACACTACCGGGGTAGCGCGAACACTATCACCAAGGAGCACATCACATGATGCACAGAGGCTGTGTACATATCCCTTTAGGTGCTAAAGGGTGTGGTAACGCCGCCCTCAGGTCATCGTCTCCACGCTGCTGATTAAGCTTGCAGATACTAATTTCGACTTCGCTGTCGGGGCATGCGCAGTGATGCGTAAGGTAACGTTATATAAATAGCAGAACTAGAGGTACTTCCTATATAGCGAGATCTCCTAGCAATTAAGTATAGCTGCTGATTTATAGCGTCCTATTAGCGACGAACCCTGCAAGTGACCTGAGGGCGGCGTTACCACACCTAAAGGGATATACATATGTACGTGCATCGACGACCCCCATCATCTTCGTGCGTCAGTCTTCGTCATCACCATCACCGTCCATCCCATCTCCAACACCCAAATCGAAGGCCACCATCATGTTTATCAGCACCGCCTCCCTCCCTACAAACTCAAATTCGGAGAGAAAAAAAGTTCAAGTGTCAAAGGAAAAAGAAAGATAGAAGAACATAAGGGTATATACATACGACAATTAGGCAGCACCTAACCTGCCCACCTACTACCTACCTACCTATATCCCTAGAGCTTGACCGAGGTCGAGTAAAAAGGGGGCCGCTCTTTTGAGGCCCCCCCTAGTATCCTAACCTGACCTGTCTTCCTCCACCTGACCTACCAGTCTTCCAAGGTAGCCTGTACCTTTCACGTAGGAACTCTTTCAGTTCCCCCACGTGCTCTGCTCCTGCTCAGTGGGAAAGAAAAAGGCCACGATCGCAATAATGATATAGACGGCACAAAGCAGCGCCCCCTCAAGATAATTGCTTCTCCCGTCCAACACCAGGAAATTGACGATAAAGGCCGAGGCGAAGAGGCTAACCGTCTCGAACAGAGTAAAGAAGAGAGTCATCTGCCTCCCGATGATCCAACCCAGGATCACCACTAGGGGCGTCACGAAGAGCGCAATCTGGATGGAGCTGCCGACCGCCACCCCGATGGCCAGGTCCATCTTATTCTTCATCGCCACCGTAATGGCCGTCACGTGCTCGGCCGCGTTACCGACGATGGGGAGGATGATGAGCCCGATGAACATCTCGCCCACCGTCGACGTCCGCGTCACCGCTTCGATCGACCCGACCAGGAACTCGGCACAGACGGCGACGAGGCCCGTCGTCATCAGCAGAAGGATCACCGCCGCCGTGCGCGAAAGGTGCTCCGTCGCCGTCTGGTCTCCGTCCGGAGGCGCCCCGGGTACGCCGCCGGGTCCTTGGCCGTGGCCGTGGCTGCCCGTCATGGAAGTCCGCGCGGGGAACATGGCCCCCGGCGCCCGTAAGCGGTCCGGCAACGAGTTGGTGCGCCTGATGCCGTACCGCACGCGCGGGACCGGTCCGGCCGGCGCCGCTACCGCCGTCGAATCGGGCCGCTGCGCGAAAACGGTAGGCGTCAAGCTCTTGACCGACACGCCGCGGAAAGCCGGGAACGGTCTCTTGGCGGGCGTGGGGCTCGTGTTGGCCGAGGCACTGGTGGCGCCGGTGGAGGTACGGCCGGGAGCAGGGGCAGAAGCGGTGGCTGCGGCTGCGGCTGCGGCTGCGGCTGCTGCCGTGGGGGCGGCCGTGTCGGGTCCGATGCTGTTGCCGGTCCCGGCGGGGATGGCGAAATCGACACGCCGTGGCTCTCCGCTGCTACCGGCAACGGCATTTGCATTGGGCTGCGACTGCTCTTGCATAACATCATGACGATGATGATCCCCGTGACGCCGCCTGGAGCGATGTAGCCGATGATGATGATGGCGCCTCTTCCCTCCCCGTCTGCGAGGCTTCTCATCGTCTTCGATGGCTTCCTCGACCGTCTCGTCCGACGCCTCTCGCGATATGTGTACGGGCCTCTTCAAGGAGAAGTCGGAGCCCTTCTCGTCGATGGTGCTGCTGCCGTTGGCGTGGATCAAAGAGCCGTTGCCGGTGTCGGTCGAGGCGATGGACGACTTGCGCTTCCGGCCTGCGCGGAGCACCTTCTTCATCTTGCGGCGCATCGTGTCCCGCGACCGATCCGAGTCTTCGCTGGCGGAAGAACAGTTGTCTGAGCTCGAAGTGTCGAGCCAGGCGGCGGCAGGACCGGGGATGGCCTCGGCGTCGACGATGTGCTGAGGCGTAGACTCGTACATGTAGGCGTGCGACTTGAGCTGAAAGAGCAGGTAGATGACGTAGACGAGTAGAAGAATCTTTGTGCCGGGGTGTCAACGAGTGTTTCTTCGAGGAGGAAGAGGAGTGTGGGTTGCCTCCCCTTCCCCTTCCTCAGGATGAGTCTCACCACGCTGGTTCCGCGGCTGATTTTGAGAGACTCCTCATCAGCACGGCTGGGGTTGTTGAAGGACGCGTGAAAGGCCGTCTTTGGCGGAGAGGTATATACGTATGAGCTGCCTCGCGTAGCTTCGTGACGGATCAGGGGAGGCAAAAGGACTAACCGGTAACATGAGGCTGATGACGCTCAGACTCAGTAGACAGGCGCTTACTTGCGTCACGGTGCTGTTGTAGACCTGCTCTCGATACCTCAGTCCGCCGAGGAAGAAGCCCATGCCGAGGATGAGGAGGAGGTTGGCGAGGATGGAGCCGAGCAGGGAGGCCTGGACAATGCGAATTTGGTCCTTGAGAAGAAGTGGTTAGCAAGACGTGATGAGGATTCCAGGTTGCGAAAGGCTGGGAAGATACCTTGACTAGAGCAATGCTGGAAAGTTGAGAATTTCAGTGAAGGAAGTCGAAAGAGGGACGAGGAGAAAGCGGGAGAGAGGAAGAAGCCCTACATGCTATCACGTATAACCGTCAGCCAAAAACACCTCTTTTCCCACAAAGCGGAGAAATAAAAGGGGGAACTGTCAAGAGGTGAACCCACAAGATGATGAGCTCAACAGCGTTGCCAAAGGTAACATTAAGCAAAGCTCCAAGCGAGTCGCCCATATTACTAGCCACCGACTCGGTAGCATAGCTAAGCAAGCCAGCCAAAGGGACGATGGCGATGCAATTCATGGCAAAGACGATGCCTCCATGGATGCCCTTGACGTTTGCGACGGCGATGCCGACCGGGACGAAGAGCAGCAGGACGTTGAGCCAGCTATAGGTGGCGACCATGTAGAAGGAGCGACGAATTTCCCCGACGAAAGTTTGAGAGGGTGGTGAAGATGATGAAGTTGTCGTTGTTGAAGATGGAGAGAAGGATGTGGAATTCATCGCCGTCGGGTTCGGGTTCGGGTTCGTCGTAGGAGCAGTAGCGCCGGCACCACCAGCACCGTCTTCATTCGCAGAGAAGTCATCGTCTCTGGCGTCGACATCGATGTCGGGTCCGACCGACGGGGTTCCTTTCATCGAAAAATCGACGCAGAGGATGAAGAAGGTCGGAAAGAAGAAGAAAAAAACAAGACGTGGGAAATTTTTGTTGTCGATGAGGATGAGAGAGAGGAGAGGGAAGAGGAAGGGGAAGTAGGAAGTGGAAGGAAGGGGGGGGCGGGAAGGAGGCGGGAAGGTGAACGGGTAGGTAGGTAGGTGGTAGGTGGTAGATAGGTAGTGAAGAGAGGGGGGGAGAGGGGAGGGGGGAAGGGGAGGAGAGGAGAGGAGGAAAAAGGAAAAGGGAAGAAAAAAGGTGAGACGTACGGATAAAGCGAATTAAAGAAGAGAGGAAGAAGCAGAAGAAGCAGAGGAAGTGAGAGCGAGTGAGAGAGAGAGAGAGAGAGAGAGAGAGAGATGCTCCCCTACCTCTTCGTATCAGCTACCATCCTACTACCTACCTACCTCTACCACCTACTACTCTACGCATGTATGTATGTACGTGTTCTGTCTTGCGAAGCTGTTTCTCTTGGCCTACCAACCAACCAATCAACCCAGTCATATCCGTACCTACCTACCAGCTACCTACCTACCAATCTATCCGCACTACCTACACATCGTACTACATGAACACAGCTAAAAAAGCTCGTCAGTCAGATTCTCCGTATCAGGCTCTACAATCTAGTATCTACCACCCGCATCTTGTTTTACTCGCGTCCAAACCCGATGACGAAGACCACTCCCTTTTCCCCCCCCTCTCTCCGTCAAAGTTCCCCCCATCAGAGAACATCCATCCAAACGGGATACATCCGTCAACGCTGATATTCTTTTTCCCGCCAACGCGTGTAACCAAAAGACAGAACAAAGTAAATAAATAAAAGAGAAAGCCAGCCTCTCCTCTCCTCTCTTCCCCCCCCCCATGTCCATGCCCATATCCATGCCCCATGCCCCGTCGTCGGGCAGTTACGCATCCATCCATCCATTTCCAACCCGCCACGGAACAGCTCCCCCCCCTCCCTCCTCATGCTCAGTCACCACCCACCTTAAAAAAAACACAAATCACCACCTATCCGCACCTCTCCATCGACACAGATATCAGTCCATCTCGTAAAGGGAGAAAACAAGAAGAAAAAAAACAGGGAAGAAGAACCAAGTTTTTCCTGTCTCCTCTCCTTCTTCTTCTTCCTCTTTCCTTTTTCCTAACCCTTTACTTCCATCTCCTGACCCCCCTTTCCTTGGGTTTAAGACCCGAATTAGCGTACCTAGCCTCACTCACCCGTCTTCCCTTCTTACATACCTAGGTACTACTGTTTAAAACCCCCAACAAGCTTGCTTGGCTGTCATCTAATGATCTACCGACCGACTTACCTGCCTGCCTGCCTGCCTGCCTGTGCCTGCCCAACCATGTTAGTATGTAGCTCTTACCAAGTTCCAAGGCACGGCAGGTCTTATTCCAAGGCACACCTCGCATTAGTTCCACTTCACTTCCACTTCCGCTCCCACTTACACACACTTACTCACACATGGACACATACATACTGTCAGACAAGGAGGAGGCGTGCAAATTGCATTGATTGATATGCTTACCCTCTTAAAACGGAGGGAATTATCGTTATCTTTATATATATAACTAAGACTATCCGTATCTGCCTCTTTAGCTATAATACCCTTATAAATAAGCCTTTATTCCTATATCCTATATATTACCCCGGATATAGCCCTTTTCCTAATAGGAATTCCGTTTCCTAGGCTGCGGATTCGTTACTATAATACCTATACGCCTTAAGGGATAATAAAAATATACGCCTAACCTACTCTTATCTTAGCCCTCTAATATACCCCCGTAGGTACTGCGTATACCGCCTTCTATACCGGGTAAGTAATGCCTACCTTCTAGAGGGTATAATTAGGGTTTCTCGCGATAATTAAGGAAGGAGTTAAGGGTTAATTAGCGGTAGGGTATATAGGTTAGTTTATTTAGCTTAGAAAGTATTAGATAACGGTTAAGCGGTTATTTTTATAGCCGAGCCCTCGATAGGGCCGGGTTCGATTCCTAGTACCTCCTTAGTATATACTTTCGGGAATTACTATATAGAGGAGGCCCTTAGTTAGGTAGCTTAGCTAGTAGCTATAATAAGGGGATTAAGGGCCCCCTTATTATAGTAAACTAGCTAAACTGCCTAGCTAGGGGTCTTTCCTAATTTAGTCTTATCGGTAGTGCCTTCGGGTATTACTAACTTTTTATCTTTTTATATATTTTAATAAGTTTACCGTATTACCTTAACGATAAAGAAAATAACGGATAAGTTAAAAATATTAGAAAGGAAAAGTTCGTAAAGAAAACGAAGATATCGCGAATATAAGTTTATAGTATTTTAAGGTAATCTCCCCGATTAGAATAGACGATAAAGGAGATTATCCTAGGATAAGGGTATCGTTTAACTAATAAGAAAATAATCGTAATAGCGATTAAAAAGTAATAAAATAAGTATATATAACGATTTTAAAAAAGATTAGTTTAGTAATAAAGAAATAATAGTAATCTAAAGTAACGCCTAGGTTATAATTAGTAAAGTTAATTACGGATATATAAGTCCGGATCCGGTATATAAGATAAAGAGTAAATAGGTATAACTACCTATTTTAAACGGCCTTTTAGAGGGTATTTTCTTCCCCTTAGGCTAAGTAAAAAGGGTTAATTAAAGGTATTTTCTTCCCTCTTTTTAACCCTCTTATTAACGTATAGTATAGTAAGGCTAATTTCCTTCTAAAAAGTGCGGAATTTCTCCCCTTAGAGCGGCTTAGTTAGTTTATCCGCTATTATACCGGAAGTTTCTATCTAGCTAATCTTCGTACGGCCTAACTAAACCTCTTAATATAGCTAGTAAGAGTATATATTAACGTAAAGGAGCTTTATCTTTAGCTTTAAATTCTCCTCCGTAATTAGCCTAATCGTTTAAAGGTTATTATAGTAAACCGTAATATCTTATATAGGCTTAAATTATACTTCCTTATAGAGCCTCTCGAAGGCTCTAACTTCCTTAATAATATAAGAAAAGGCTAGGAACTCTACTTCTATAGATAAGGTTATAATAGTATCTTACTTGCCCGATTTAAAGATAACTATACCCCCGAAGACTCGGATAATAAAGCCTCTAGTGCTTTTTCGGTCGTAATTATCCCCGAACGAAGCGTTAGATATAGCTATAATAGCCGAATCGTTACTATCGTAGCCGATTAAGAGGTCCTAAATATTACGAAGGAATTCTATAACGTGGACTACGGATTATAGATATTAAGGGCCGGGATTTATAAGACCTTATACTAAGCAGCTAATAGCGAACGTAACGTCCGCTTAAGTAATAATTATAGCGTATATTAAGCTACCGACGATAGCTTAATATCGCTTAATCTCTTTAGCTATTACCTCCCCTTCGAAAGGAGGGATCTTCTTAAGTATTATTAGCTAAGGCCGAGTTTTCTTTCCTAGGAGCCCTTTAAATTTCGTTATAACCTTTTAAATATAAGATTTCTAGCTTAGGAATAAACGCCGATTAGCCCTATCCCTAATAACCTTAATATTTAAGAACTAGCGAAGGTTGCCGAGATCCTTAATTTAAAAGGCCTTCTTAATAGCTTATCGAAACTTAGTATATTCTTCTATTTAATCTTTCCTAAATAAAGCTATAAGATTATCGATATAGAAGAAAATAATAATCTTTCCGTTCGTTATAATATAAGGGTTTTCCGAAACGGCCTTATAGCCTTATTCCTTTAGCTAAGCTATAAGTAGTTTATACTAAAGAAGAGGGGATCGTCGAAGGCTATAGAGAGCTTTCTTTAACCTCTAGGCCCGGCTTAGCTTATTAAAGCCGGGGGGAAGCTTATAATATATTTCCTTATTAAGATCGCTATTATAAAAAGCGTTAACGAAGTTATACTACTAAGCTTTAAGGTTAAAATAGGCCGTTAAGGCTATTAATAACCGGAATATTCGTGCCGCTAGCGTATAAGCGTATACGGATAATTTATTTAGCGGTTACTTGTTTCCGTATATAATAACGCGGGCTTTATACTTCTAAAGGAAGCCTTAAGGGTTAAACTTATAAATAAAGACCTATTTAAGATTAATTAACTATTACCCTTAGGGCATAGCGGCCGTTAAAATCTCTTTAGTAACTTTATAGTCCTCTATCCTTATTAATTCGACCTTTATAGCCTCTAGCTATTATACCTTATCGGGCCTACTATAAGCCCCTTTATATATAAGAGGGGGCTCCGGTAGATAGTTCCGATAGAGCTTATCTATAAGGGCTTAAGAGAGGATAAAGGCCGAATTCCCTATCTAATTAAGGGAGTTAGGGGTAAGAGGCGTATAAGAGGACGTTTCCGCCTCTTTTGCTAAGGGATCTATAGGTCCGGCGCTAGGATAACCGTTATCCCGCTCTTTAACGCTAGATTAATTAGAAGGGCCGGAAAACGCGTTTTCCGACGTTTCCTAAGTTTAAGAGCCTTTGCCGGATAAATTACGTGCTAGGGGCTCTATATATATATATTATATATATAAGAGAGGCTTAGGGGCCTCTTCTTCTTCTTTTTTACGATTTTTAATAAGAGAGATCTATCGTAGGGCTTCTTCTACTTAAGGAACCGGTAGTTCTTAATAGTCCTAGCCGAAGAAGATCTTCTTATTAAAAGTAATAAAAGAAATGCTAATTAGGGAGTGCCTTTTTAAGGAGGGCACTTAGATTAGGTATTATAAGGAGGAAGTAATACCGGCTAAATAGCCGATATAAGCCTTTAGATCGAATTTACTTTAAAGGCCTCTTAATACCTTCCTTATTATAGGAAACGCCTTATACCTATAGGCTCTAATATACCGTAGGTCTTAAATAAGATAATCCTGCGGATAACCCTCCTACTAAGGGTTATAAGTCTTAAGCTAACGAAGCCTTCGTTTAATTAGCTATGCGGCTACCCCCCTATCTGCCTTATAAGGCGTCTTATTAAGGAGGTAGATAGCTATATATATAGCCGTTAGCTATAAGTTATAAGGGAATCCTAACTATATAAGGAGGTATATAGCCGTATAAGTTATAATACCCCCTAATCGTTTAGTATAACTATTTTAATATATATATACCGGTAAGGTAAATTAAATATTAATACCTTTAAAAGATATATCCTTACGGAAAGCCTTAGTAAATAGGGCTTTCTTATAGTTCTTAAGGATAATTAAAACTTTTAAATTAAAGGATCTCGCGATATAGGCTATAAATTTAACCTATATAGTAGGCAGGTTAGTTTTATAAGGGATATTATACCCCCTTTATTCTCCCGTAAGCTTATAAGTAAATAGGGCTAAATAAGCCGATCCGTTATAGCTTAGTCCTATATAGAATAGGTCGAAAGAAATAATAGCCTAGGGGCGTTAAGGCTACGAGGCCTAACGAGGCACCCGTAATCTCTCCTTTCTAAGCTTAGTAGTTATATAGATCTTATAATTAGTTATCGGGATAGCTTTATTAATACTAACCCCCGGTAACTTACTTAGCGAGGCCTATACCTTAGCGCCTAGGTAGCTTATCTATATATGCTATAAGTCCTTATCCGTCTTAACGATAGGTCGAGGAACCTGTAAGTTAAGTAGGGCTATAGGGGTTAGTTTAATAACCTATAACTAAAGCTACCTAATCCTCGTAACTATATAGTAGAGGGTTACGTTATTCCTCGGATTATAAAGTCGGCCTATAAGGTTATTCTAAGTATAACCCTTTTCTATAAAAACTATTAGAGAGACGAGATTAGTATTAAAATCGGGGTTAAACCTAATATTAGTAAAAGTTATACGATAACCCGTTTCTATTATAAGTATAACCGTACCTACCCTTAAGGTAATAACCTTAGTTATAGTAATAATAAGATTAGCCCGGGCGTTCGGATTAAAAGTATCGAACTAGTTAAGGGAGTTAAAGATATATATTAAGCACCCCTTATTAAGGAGGACGCTATCTTTTATCTCCGCACCCTTCGAAGCGGGATTCCCTAGGGCTATAAAAACGCCCGAGGTTTCCTTATCCCTCCGTTAGCCGGTAGTTCCTATATTTTCCTTCTTCTATTAATTAACCTTCCGTTAAGTTAATCGATAACGAGCTACCTTATCCGTAACCTATCGAAGAAGGTCTTTATTAAGATTAACCCGATCTTATAAAAAAGGAGGGATTAAGTTTAGGAGAACGTAAAAGCACCTTCTCTAGTAATTTTCCTTCTTTTTAAACTCTTAAAGATATTTTCGACTATACTAAGTATAGGTTTAAGCGTTACGCTCTCCGAGGTCCTCCTAATTTACTTATATAGAGGAAGAAGAAGAAGGAGGGGCCCGTATTACCGGGCGGCTATTTTAATCCCTATTCTATAAGGTATTTACTTTTATCTACTACTTAAGATTATCGTAAATAACGAAAGCTATTTTCTTCTTAGTCCTATTATATTTAGGGGCCTTATAATTAGCCCTCCTAAACTCCTAAAAAACGTTAATAAATTAAGGAGCCTTTCCGCGGTCTTTACGGCGGACTAAATTAAGGTTATATTATATCGTTTATATAAATAAGGGATACTAATCCCTTACTATATAGATAAAATACTTAATATATACCTTATCGGTAAACCCTACGCTATTTAGTTATAGGCAAATCTACTAAGCTTAGATTAATTAAGTAACTTAGTTATTAATATCTCCTTTTAAGGGATCTCGTAAGAATAGGTCGCGTAACTTATCCTTAGCGAGTTTATATTTAGTAATATTACCGGGCTATACGAGGGCACGTAGTATTACTAATTTCTCCCTTAGTAAAAAGTCCCCTTAAATTAGGGACTAATAAGCTAATAAGAGGCCTGCCCGGATAAAGGGATTTATCCCCTTTAGTGCCTTCCTTATCTAATAATATTCCTTTAGGTTTTTTTAGAAGTTCGGAAAAGTAAATACTTTATATTTTTCTCTAAGTAGTTAAAGAGTCTTAAGGTTAGGGGTCTTACTCCTTATTCGACCTCCTAAGCTTATAAATAGGATTTCCGGTCGATCTAGCTTTATAAGGGTCTCTTATATTTCCGGGTTTATAAAAAACTAGATACTATAGCCTTATACCGTATTTATAATATCTTAATACTAATTAATCTAATCCTTAGGGTTCTTAAGAATAAAAGTAAGTTTAACTAATATTATAAAGTTTACTATTATATTAGTTATTATATTATTTAAAATTATTAATTATAGTTAAAAATTAATAAATTTAGGGGTTATAAGTCTGCTAAAGAAAGTAACGATAGCCTTACTTTTATAAGGGCTTAATTAATTAAGTAAATTTATAAAGTATAGGTTATAAAGGCTATAAGAACGGTAGAATTAAACGAATTAGATTAGAGAGCACTAACTAAGCTTATAACTATTAGATAAGGAGGAGGTATATAAATTATATTAATTAATATACTTACCCTCTTAAAACGGAGAGAATTATCGTTATCTTTATATATATAACTAAGACTATCCGTATCTACCTCTTTAGCTATAATGCCCTTATAAATAAGCCTTTATTCCTATATCCTATATATTGCCCCGGATATAGCCCTTTTCCTAATAGGAATTCCGTTTCCTAGGCTGCGGATCCGTTGCTATGATGCCTGCACGCCTCAAGGGATGACAAAAACACACGCCTAACCCACTCTTGTCTTAGCCCTCTGACATACATATACTATACAAACATGCATGAATGCATGCAGACGGCCGTCGTACAAAAAGGGAAAATACGATATTCACTTCCTAAGTATATCATATCATCATCTTCTTCTTCTTCTTCTTCTTCTTCTTCTTCTCTCCTCTCATCAGTCTCGTCAGTAGTTCTGTTGTTCCCCCCCACCCACCAAGTGACGTCTAAATCATCCCCACACTCTCTCTCATGCAGTCCCCCCTCCTGCAAGCCACTCAAGCCCCCCCCCCCCCCCCCCCCCCCCCCCCCCCCCCCCCCCCCCCCCCCCCCCCCCCCCCCCCCCCCCCCCCCCCCCCCCCCCCCCCCCCCCCCCCCCAGACGCCACTCCTTTCATGTCCGTAGGCTGCTCATACTCCGTACTCCTTCGTACACACAAACATACGGATGCGGATGAAATGTGAGATGCTCTCTTGGCTCTTGACTACTGAGTCTTACACATACACTCACTCACTCACAAAGACACATCGCCGTCACCTACTTACCTACCTACCTACCTACGTATAATACATATACCCTACACATACACATACGTACACACATGCAGTGCAAAACGCCACACACTCCCTCACTCGCTCACTCACTCTCACTGACGTATGTTTCGTACGCGCTGTATCATATCTTCTTCATCCCCATAGGTGGTAGGTAGTAGTATTCCCTCTCGTCACTCCCGAAAGCTCCGCTGTTGCACACTCAATTCTCAGTCGTCTCGCTCACATCGCACAGCCAGTTCCGTCATATCCGCCTTGCTCTCCTTTCCACCCCCCACGCTCTCTCGCTCTGCCTGCCTACCTAGGTACCTATCTACTAGACATGCCACACACAGTACACTCGCTCTCACTCACTCACCCTCACTGCCTACACAGGCTGCTTCACCCACAGCCATGGGTAGAAGAAGAAAAGAAAAGGTGACAAAAAAGAGGAGGGAGGAAAAAAAAAAGGGAAGAGAGAAGAGAAGAAAGTGAAAGAAAAAAGAAGAGAAAAAGAAACAAGTTGAGAGAAGAGCGAGACGATTCTCTCTTCCACGTCTTTCTTCCCCGCCCTCCAAGCGCCGACCAGCAAACCGACTCCTCCCCCTCCCTCGTCATCGCTCGTCGCCGCCCCGGGCCCTGCCTCGCCTCCTAAAAAAGTCCATAACCCGCTTGGCCGCGCCGCTGCTGCCCTCGTGACCGCGGTAATCGCCCTGTTCGTACGCATCCGTAAACCGCTTGTGCGACTTTTGCAGCGAACCGCGGTGGCTGCGCCCGCCTCGTGTCTCGTCCCCCTCGTGCTGCGTCCGCGGCTCCGTCGGCGGTCGCCGCGTCTCCATCGACGATTCCGAAGCGCTGTTGAACCGCGACCCGCTTGCCTGCTGTTGTACGTGGGCCGGCACCGCGCTGGGCCGCCGCCCCTCATCGCCGCCGCCCGCCGTCGTCGAGCTGCTCTGCGCCTCGTCTGTCGCCGTCGTCGCCGCCACCGCCATCGAGCTCCTGGGCCGACGCGACGTCTCCGCCTGTCCGTGCCCATCTCCATCCGCCGCCACCGAGCCGTCGCTCCCGTCTCGCCCGCCGAGGCCGATGGCCCGGAGCGAGAACGAAGCCGGTAGGAGGGAGAACCGCCGACGATCCTTCTTGTCGTTGGATCCCTGGGATCCGGAGACGCTGCCGCTGCGCTTCTTGCTGACGGCCGCCGACGCCGAACGCCGCGACATCTTGGATTCCGTCGACGGCCTGGGCCGCGACTCGTCCGCCGGAGACAACGGCGAGTTGGACATGCTGACGGGCGGGTACTTCTTCGACTTTTCCGCCTGCTGCAGCTGTTGCTGCTCACTTCGCTTCTTCTGGTCGGCGTGTTGTTGCTCCGGTCGCCTCCTGCTCTCCGATGCCGGGTCCGGCCGCTTCTTGCCCTTGTTCCCGAAGACGGAGCCGCTGCGTCCCAGTAGCCTCGAGCTGATATCACCAATGGTGCTCGATCTCTTATGGCCCTTGTTTTCGTGACCGCGACCATCGTGGAAGCCGGATACTCGGGCAAACTTGGGCGGCACCCCCGAGCTCGGCCGGCTCGCCGCCGCCGCCGCTGCCACCGACGAGTCTTCGCCGCTCGCATTGGACGGCTGCTGGATCCGCCCTTGTGCGTTTGTGTCGGCGATCGTTGGCGGGGCCGGCTGACCGTAGTTACCCCGAGATTGAAGGGCCATCGACGCGACCGACTGCATGGAACCGCCCGTCTGTGGCCGGGCGCTGCCGGAGCCGGCCGCGAAGGCATTGTCCGATGTGGAACGCATGTCGCGCGACATCCTCGACGGCGGGGCGTTGCTGTGCGAGCTCCGCGGAGGGGCCGAGGCCGCCGCTGCCGCCGTATCCCGGCTCGCGGGCCGTTCCCTCGACGGAGAGCCCTGCGGCGTCTCCTCGTAACGTCGGCCTGCTGCCTGCTGCGCGCCGGGGTCCGCGCCGCGCTGCGTCTGTGTGGTCGGCGCCACGTACTCGACCTGGACCGTTCGGCGCTTGGCGTCCTTGGGCGTCCGGTGCCCTGGTTCGGGGTGCAGGGGGTGCGTCATGGCCAGGTAGCCGCCGCCCGGGGCGGGCGCCACCGATTTGTGCTTCGTGGAGGCGGGTTCGCGCACCGAGGCGCTCCGCGCCACAGCTGGGGGCTCTGGGAACGACGCCGATGCCGTGGCCGCGTCCTGAACCTCGGCCGGCGACGTGGTGGAACTGGTGATGAACTCGACCAAGTGCGCGTACTCACTCAGCCAGCTGTGTCGCGCCACCTCGAATAGGTCGGCTCGCTTGCGAGGGTTGGGCACAAGGATGCGTCGGAGAAGATCGCGAGCGTGCGGCGTGACGTATTCGGGAAATGTCAGGGGCGTCGAAACGATGTACTTGTAGAGGAGATTGATGTTGTCTCCTTCGGGGTTCGCGGGGTCGTCGTCGAAAGGGAGGTAGCCGGCGAGCATGGCGTACTGCGGAGGACGACAAGGTCAGTCAGCCTGTGCATACAACGCAGGCATATCTCGGTTTGAAGGCCATCCCCGTCATGACGTACCAGGATCACTCCGCAGCTCCAAACATCTACTTTTCTCCCGGTATAGAGAGAGTCGCTGACGACGAGCTCGGGCGCGGCGTAGCACGGACTGCCACAGCTCGTTTGCATCAGGTCGCCCCTGCGTGTGCCATTGGCCTTGACCTTGTCGAGGCCCATCCGCTTGACAAAGTCGCGGTCCGTCAGGTTCAGCTCCTCTTCCTCCGACAGCTCCTCAATGGGGTCAAAGGTGTTGGCGAAGCCAAAGTCGGTGATGATGATGTTGCGGTTGCGGTCCAGGAGCAGATTCTCCAGCTTCAGGTCGCGGTGAACGATGCCCTTTTTATGCAGGTAGCCGACGCCGGAGACGAGCTGGGCGAAGAGACGGCGGGCCGAGTGGTCCTTGAGATATCGGTGGTTGAGTATGTAGTCGAAGAGCTCGCCGCCGGAAGCGTACTCGAGGATGATGCCTATGTACCGGTCTGTCTCGATCATGTCTATTAATCGCACAATATTGGGATGCTGGACGCCACGGAGGATGGTAACCTCACGCCGGATCTTGCCGAGCCGAGAAGGGTTGCCGCCGACAGTATCTCTCTTGATGAGTTTGATGGCAACCTGCAATGAAGGTCAGAGACGAGACTCGAGAGGGAAGAGGTTTGCTACCTACCTGAACACTGCTGTCTTGCTTCCAGCCGAGCTTGACCTTGCCGAATTCACCTTCGCCGATGGTACTGCCGAGGATAAAGTCGCCAAACTTTGAAGTACCCTTGTGTCCGCGGCTGTGATCGTGTCTGCTGCGGCCTCCGCGACGCTCCTCGCCGGTGGCCACGACGGGCGCCGGAGCAGCGGCCATGTCCTGCGGCGCCGAAGACGGCCCGTGATACGATGCCCTGCCGTTACGAGGGTCCGGATGTAGATCGGGAGCGAAGGCGTCTCGATGCGTCGGCGGCTGCTGCTGCTGATGTGTGCGAATGGGGATAGAGGGTCCGTCGGCGGCGCGGCTGGTGGCAGGGCGGGAGGAAGACGACGACGGGGGCGGCGGCTGCTGCGGCTGGTCGTAGGGGTTCGCGGCCCGCTTGGCCTTGGACTGAGGATCGGTATCATTGTCGACACGGGGCTCGGGCCGGGGGCCTTGCGGCTGGGTCAAGGCGGCATGGGACTTTTGCGGGGCGTTATGGGCCGAAGATGAGGTTCTCGGCGGTGCGGCGGGGGCCGATGGGCGGTCAGCGGTGACAGGTCGGCGATCGAGAGGCTGATTCTTGACCGGGGCGGAGCGTGGAGGCCGATGCGAGGCCGCGTCCGGAGCGACGGCGTTGCCGCTCATTCTTCGAGAAGGAGGGCGTCTCGATGAGGACGAAGAAGTGGTCATGGTCTGATTGGCGTGGTAAGCCTCGCGGTTAGGGGATGAGTGAGGTGACATGAAGGCGCGACCGGTGGGGGAGGGCAGGGTAGGTGACGCCAGGGCGGCGGGCTGATGGGCAGCAGCTTGCAAGGCAGCCGACATGCTGGCAATTGTGTGTGGCGCTCAAGGCGAGCGGGAGAGGGGGGGGGGGGGGGGGGGGGAGAGAGAGAGAGAGAGAAAGCGAGTGTGAGTGAGTGAGAGAGAGAATATGAGAGAGAGTGAGAGAGCGAGGGAGAGTGAGAGAGAGAAGAGTCGCAGCGCCGTATGTTTGTCGACGACGAGGAGAGTCGTCTCTGGAACGGAGCAGGCGCGCGTGGGCGCCAGCTGTCGGGCAACCGACAACTGGAATTGCAAGGGAGGCCGGCCGACGCGCGGGGGGGGGGAGAGAGTGAGTAAGTAAGTATCCGTAGTAGGTAGTAGGGATCCGTAGTAGGGGGAAAAAGAAAAGATGGGCCACCAGCAGCAGCAGCAGTACATACACTATGAGAGTGTGTTTTTTTTTTAGTGCCAGCAAGAACCGAGGGAGACAGATAGCGAACAAACAGGGTTGTGACTTGAGAGCGTTCAAAAAAACATAAATAGAAAATAAAAGAGATAAAAAACCCCGAAAAAAAAAGGCCAGATGAGGGATTGATTTTGGGGGACCGAGAGAGCCGAATTAACAGCGTTGCATTATGTGACTGTGTGTGTGTTTTCTTTTCTCTGCTCCCCTTTTTTTTTATTCCCCCCCCAAAGCGACAATGCCGCGACAATCTCGACAGGGCAAACACGTCCGTCGAAGATTGGGGTGTGGAAGGGGGGAGAAAGCAAGGAAGAAGAGTGAGTGAGCGATGCTAGAGGGGGGAGAAGAGGGCAGGCAAAACACGAAAAGAATAAAAAAGGGACGAAGAATAAACAGAGAAAAAGACGTGCAACGCTGGACTGAACGCAAGACAGCGGCGCGGCGGATGGCGAAGCTCGTAAGAAAAAAGGAGAGCGAGCGATGCTGAAACGCGTCGACGGCGGGGACCGGGGGGGGTTGGTGTGTGGTGGTGGTGGTGGTGGTGGTTCGGTGGTTTAAGGTCGTAGGTAGGTCGTAGGTGGGAAAGGGGAGGACTTTTTTTCCCCGGGGGAGGGAGAGGAAGGGAGAGGAGGGCAGGGCAGGGCAGGGGGAGAAAGAGAGAGAGAGAGAGAGAGACTATCCGTAATTTCTGTGCGAATTCTTTTCTTTCTTTCTTTCTTTTTCCCTCTTTTGTTCTCCCGGACTTCGTCCACAGGGCGCAGAATGAGGACGCAAGGCTCCGTCCGGTTCGGCTTCAACAGGCTTTCGGCGGGTTCGGGCGGGAAGGATGACGAGTAAGTACCTTACAGACTGATAGAGGTACAGGTAGTAAATAAAGTGGAGGAGGAAGACGCGGACCGACCACGACGACCACGAAGACCACGAGATCGAGAGAAAGGGAGGGTCCCCCAGCAAGGGAGGGCAGGGGTGGGCGGGAAGAGGACAAAAATACTATAGAGAGGGAGAGGGGGGAATTAGGGGTGAGGGAAAAGAATGAGAGTGAGCAGTGTTTGTATGAGAGAAAAACAGAGAACAGAGAGGGAAGAAGAAGAAGGTGTGTGGTGAAGAAAGTGGACGAGATAGATTGTACGTACATACGGATACAAACAGCATAATAGCCAGGCCCTGCCCCCCCGACTCGGGTTCCCGGCGAGATTGAGATGACGGGATGCTCTTTAAGGAGGCATGACTCCGAACCCGGTAAATCCCCGCCCCCATTTCCCACCCATACAGAGTAACCTATGAGTGGGAAGAAAACGCGCTGAGCCACGGGGGAGGGGGGCAGGGGGTCGGGGGACAACTTGAATAGCAGGTAGCAGCAATATGTTAAAAAAGAATTGACCATCTGGCGCGTCGACGGTCACAGCAGAGCCCGTCCATCCATCCATATCCATACATACATCATCCCCTCTCTCTCTCCCTGTACAACAACCATAAAAGCCCGCAGCAGCGTGCGCGCACATGTTCGAACGCAGGTACCCGCTACCTACTGCAGCCGACCATGCCCGCCCAGTCACGAAGCTTGCGCAGGGGTACCGACTACAACAAGTTCTACCACGTAGCACGCACACACGCAACTACCTAGGTACCTATCCCAACATGGAAGACGGCATCGACTCACACCATATCCCGTACATGTAGCAAAGCAAACAAGAGACAGGGCAAAGGAATATAAAAGAAGCCGGGGAGGAGAAAGATGTTGTTTTTTTTCCTTCTTTCCTTCTGTTCGTTTTTTCCTTCCGGGCTGAAACGATGACGCAGGATCGGGGAGGGATGCGAAGGTGAAGGGGGGGAGGAAGAAGGGATTAGAGGAATGACATGCAATACAATACGTACGGCAGTGATAAACAGCCTGTTCCGTCTACGATGTTTACAATACATACATACATATGTACAAACTTACAGTTGTCAGGAAAGAAGCTCAACTATCAACATCAGAAACCACACTCCGTATATACTACCTACCTAGGTATGTAAAAGAAGGGGGGGGGGAGAATAGAAGATAAAAAAAGAAACTTCCGTCTCAACTGGCCGCAAGGGAGAGAGAGATATATGAGACCAACCTGCGAATCCCACCCACATATCCGTCCATCCATCCATCCCTCCACATCCATCCATCCACATACAACACACAGCTCAACTTCCTGCCCACCACATCCAGATCACAACGTCAATGCGTCAAGTCAAGTCTCTCCTCCACCACGCCATCACCATCCTCCTCTCCCCTCATCTCAGCCCAGCCCTCAACTCTTCACCACTCGACAAAGGCCGTGCCTCATGAAGAAAAAAAAAAACCGGGGAATCACAACAATCAGAAACGCGCTTCGCATGATTCATCATCTCCCCTTTTCTCCCCCCCCAAAAAAAGCATGATATTTTCAATGCCCGTCACCGAGAGATAGAAAAAGCTCGCTTACAACACCACATGCACATTGTACATATGCCGGCACTCCGGCGGTAATCGGAGGGCTGCAGGGTAGGTTTAGAACAGAGAAGATGATCCCTACTGTAATGAACATGCTTATCCCTGCTTCGCTTCGCTTTGCTTTGCTTGGCTTTCACACCCTCCGAACCAGAATGACCGATAACAACACAAGAGAAAGACCAACGAACCCCCCGTGGGCCGATCCGCATCCGGTGTAACACGAATTCCCCCCCCCCCCCCCCCTTTTTCTTTTCCAACTTCGAGTCTTCGGTGTACACGATATTTACATACACGCTGCTGCTGCCACCTAGACGGCCATGGTCACCGTAACAGCAACACCTATCATCCTCTCATTATACTGGGCTTGCATACATACAGTAGATACCTACCTAGGTAGGTAGGCAGAATATCTGTATGCATTTACCAATCAATCACACCTCCTTTTCCCATCAAATGTCCTCTCACTTCCACATTCAAAGTGCCAAGTAAAGACACCTTGTCACGTTATGGCCCTAATGAGCGAGTCGCCGAGCAAGGCACACACACCAACACACACACAACACAGCTCGCGGGGCATTGACGTGACTTGCGCACTTCATGCGCTCGGCGCGTCACAACCGTGAATCGTTCCAGCTTGACGGCTCGTCATGGCCCGAGCGCTCTCGACATGCTTAATCGTACCTACTACCTATCTGTCCGTCTGTACATACATACATACACACTCTCACAGTTTAATGGAGATGCCATACGCATCGAGCCCCACCGCCAGGCCCGTCACCGTCGCCGTGTACGCGAGCAGCACCCCCATCGTCTTGACCGGTCCGGCGTCGAGCGTCGGCACCGTCAAGTTGACCAGGCCCGTCAGAAGATTGGCCGCGAGGAAGATGGCGAGGCCGTTGCGGTTGTACGCGCGCAGCACCCAGCTGGTAGACGCCTTGTAGGCTTCCTTCTCCGCCCTGCCGTCGACGGCGCTGTAAAAGGCCGGGAAGAAGACGGCGTCGATGCAGCAAAAGGCCAGCAGCTGCAGCGAGTTGAATGCCGCCACCCAGGCCACGTACGGTAGGTTGGCCAGGCGTCGCGACACGCCGAGGCCGAGCCCGTACGAGTAGCTGGTACACAGCCAGTACAGTCCGGACCAGGCCAGGCCCCGGACCGCCGTCGCCTTGAGCGGGGGGCCTCCGGTCGCCGTCGCCGCCTGGCGGGGGATGACGGCCATGCCGGCGTCCTGCCCGGCGAGGAAGATGGCCAGGTAGCCCAGGAAGCTAAAGATGCCCTCCCTGTTCATCGAGATCAGCCCGGTCCTCGGCGCGGCCAGGATATAGGCCGCCAGCGCCGTCTTGTCGAGGAGGACCTGGTACAGGCCGGCGACGAGCAGCGCTAGGGCCGCGTACGACGGCACGATGCTGAGGGCCGAGTGGAAGACGGCCACCAAGGGCGCGAGGAAGCCTAGCGTGAAGAAAAAGTTCCAGTGCACCCCATACTCGCTGACGTGCTCGGCATAGTCGAGACCCTTGACGCTGGCCAGACGCACCCCGCCCAGCGCCAGGAGCGGTAGCGAGTGCCGGGCCGAGTAGGCGAGCCGCCTCAGCAGCGGCGTGGTGCGGCCGGCCATGCGCTCGGCCAGAACCGGCCTTGCGGCCACGACTCCGCCGGCGAAGACAAAGGACCCGACGCCCATGTCCATGAGCGAAGTACCCCATGTCTCGACCTTGGCGAAGCGCCGCGGAAAAAGGTGAAAGTCGACGGCGAGGATGGCCACGCACGTCACCACCATCATGCACCCACGATACGTCGTGAGGAACGGCTTGACGGGTAGGCTGTCGAACCGCGCCTTGGACTGTTCCTCGGCCGAAGGTGGGACCCTCGGCTTCTTCCTGCGGGCACCTGCGTTGACCGACATGCCGAATACCAGCAGGGCGGGCGCGAGGAGGAGCCCATCGAGCAGCAACGGCGTGCCGGCATAGACGGTCGTGGCCAACAGGATGGCGCCGACGTTGAGCGCATAGTCGACTGCGAGGCCGAGCGTCGTGTATGGCCGGAAGAAGGAATGCCGAGCCTGGAGGACGGACCACAGCAGGACGGCGACCTGGTTAGGTAGTCAAAGAAAAAAAAAGAAGACGTCAGCAGCCGCCGCCATCCGCTCAGCCTCGGCAAGTCGAAGAGAGTGGCGCGTGCACGCGTGTTTGTGAAAGAGAGACAGAGTGTGTAGGAGCATGTATGTATGTGTGTGGGAGATGGAGAGACGAAGAGCAAGGAAAGGGATAGAGAGAGAGATGGAGGAAGACAGGAAGAGAGCAATAGAAGCTACTTGCCGGCGCCACGGACGTCACGAGACCGACCTCGGTGACGGAGCCGCCAGATAGATTAGAGACGAAGGCCTCTTTGCGTTGCTTGTAGCTCGCCATGATGGACGAGCCAAGCAGAGACGAGGGAGCATCCGAGAGAATCTGTACCTTTTGCCTCACCTATGTACTGTCTTGGGACTCTTGGCAAACTCCCTCCCAATCGGCCGGGCGGCGGTGTGGAGAAAAATCGGCCGGAGCCGAGGCTCTCTCGCTCGGGTGAGCAATTTCTCCGTGGCCCGAACCAACAACCGACCATAGCTTCAGCCTAAAAAGGAGCGGAAGACGGCGACCGTCCTTTCACCGTCGCGAAATCACACCGACAGAGCGCGGCCCCCCCCTCTCATTGTGTGGCAGAGGCTCTATGTCATCTCGATGGATCAGGCCCTTTATTCCTCCCCGGCCGCCCGGGACGACACGATGCCGCCTGATGATCCAAGCTCCGGCTTTTGCCCACAAAATATTGGACTTGCTCCTTTATCCGCAGCGTCTCGGCGTTCGGGCAAGGACGCACTCGGACCGTACGCCCACCGCCTTCGTCATCAAAGGATGAGCCCGGGAGGCGAGCTCGAGTTGCTCAAGAAGCCGTCTTTCCCTCGTCCCCCCTTTTAGCCCTTGGCCCCTTTCGATCTGATCTCGTCTCTCCAAACCTCTGTTTCCCCTTTCCTTTCTCAACCGTCTTAATTCTTTGGCACTGGACATTCGCCGGTCCCTTCCGTCTGTGCCATAACTACCTACCCTTCAAACAATGAGAGTCTCCAAACCCCGGAAACCCCGTCCGGCCATCGATCCCATCAAGACCAATGTCGAGAGCGCGAAAAAATGGGTGTTGGCGGCGTCGAAATGCCAACTCTGCTCAACTCCTCGGCTGAGCCGCGGTCTACCGGACGACACTTCCGGAGACGATGGGCTGTCAGCGCCGCCGCCGTCGCCGTTCACTTCGTTGGCTCATCTGACGCGGCGTTTCCAGAGCTTCCGCGTCGGTCTGTGGCAGCGAGGCTTGGCGGACTTTGGAAAGGTCGATGACGACACCTACTTCGTCATGCCGGTCGCGCTCCGACAGCCGACGACGGCGGTGACGAACGGAGATCGCCTTTTGATGAGCGCCGTCATCCACTCCAAGAATCGCAAGTCTAGGGGCATCAAGCGAGAGTTTGACATGCGACAGCTGCGGGCCACGGTGCCGGAGCCTCTACCTTCTCCGCGGTCGCCCAACTTTGACCGCGACTCGTTGCTGGCGGCGGCCTCGATGGAGGAGTGGATGGTGTCACCGTCGACGCCCGTGGCGCGCGGTCTGGTCTTGACGACGACAGGCGAGAGTCAAGTAAACCCAGTACCTATACGTACGTGGAGACCGGTTTCCATTTCCTTCCTCCCCTTTTGTCCCGGTGGCGAGAAGAGGAGAGAGAGAAAATGAGGGAGGGGGAGGGAAGAGATTTCTTTTCGCAAAAGGGGAGAGAGAGAGAAAGGGGAGCTGACCGAGGCACAGATCGACCCCACGCCCGAGCTCATCTGCCGGTGCTGGCGTCTATCCTGATGTCAAACCTGGTGCAAAGCGGAGACAAGATCGACCTGCCGATGCCGTACCCGCGAGCGTGGACGGAGACTGCGGCCTATGTGTACACGGGCGAGGAGGAGATGCTTACGGACGAGGTCAAGGAGAACATACGGTATTTGGGAGGTAGGATTTGAACCGGGGCGGGGGAGCTTAGGATGAGGCGGAGGGGAAGCACAGTACGGTGTGACGATGGGCTATCGATCTAAGTGTGGAGTGAAGACATGCAGAGGGCGAGAGAGAGCGAAGACGAACATGGTAGACAGTCAAAGGTTTGTGGTGGAGGGGGTGTGTGCGTTGTTCAGGCATGTGCATGCATATGAAGTAGGCATTGTATACGGATAGCATGCCCTCACGATGACTTTTGCATGTCAAGTATCACATTCAGCATGCATACTACTAGATGGATGCACAATCCCCTCAGCCGTCGGCCGAAGCATGTCACGCTGCAACTGCTAGGGGCTGGGGTTGAGCGTGAGCGGGAAGGTTGGCCGTAAGTTTCCGGCGTTGTTAGGATGCAGCGGGGCGTTGTGTTATGTTATGTAGGTATGTATGTAGAAGGACACATGAAGATGGTAGGTAGGTAGGTAGGTAGGTATGCAATGCACATGTATGTATAATGTATGTATGTATGTATGTATGTGTGCGTTTTGTCTGCACAACGACGGCAGAGGCGACGGGAGATGGAAAAGTAAGAAGGGAGGAGAGCTGAGAAGAAAGAAAGCCAGGTTCAGCGTCACGACGAGACGCGGCATGGTTTCCGATGACTGAAGAGGAAGACGATTGGATGAGTTTGCTTCTTCACGTGTAAGACGATGAAAGGGAAGAGAAGGTGGAGGTGTTTGTTTGATGGGGCGTGGCTTACACGGTATGGTCTTGGGTAGGCCACGCTGCATCGGAGGTCTGCTCCGAGGGCCTGTTATCGCGGCCCGTTACCGAGGCATGCGTCTGTGTATACAGTCGTCATGGGAAGAGTCTCTCTCTCTCTCTCTCTCCGTTGCCCCCGTCTCTCCCCTCTCTCACATACCTAGACAGAGAGACACTCGGTCTTACTCACTCGCTTCTTCTCTCCTCTCTCTGCATATATGTATGTATGTCAGAGCTTTGTCGACGTCGTATCTCTCTCTCTCGCTCTCTTTCTCTTGGCCCTGGCTCACTGTCACGTAAGTCTTGTCATTGGAATACGGATATAATACGCGAGCTTCTCCATCCTGTGTAGGTATGTAGGTGGTATGTATGTGATGGGCCATGTACGACGGATATGTAGGCATGTACGTCCGCGCGGGAGCCATGCATTGGACGACTGTCGCTTACGAACCCACCCTTTTTTTCTTTCTTTCTTTGTTTCTTTCTTTGTTGTCTATACGTCGTCGTCGTCGTCATCATCATCATCATCATCATCGTCGTCGTCATCGTCACTGTCACACACATACATACATACATGCTAGCATATACCCTACCCTACCCTACCTTGCCTTACCTACATACATGTACAGACAACCAACCAACTACCTATACCTACATACCTACCTACCTACGGCTACTCCATACACATCTACGAGATATTGTAGCCTCCCTCGGTGAAAAAGCATGTGGTGGCGAGAAAACCCATCCCACCCTCCTTACTCGACTCGAGTCACCGGCGAGAGAAGAGAGGAGGAGAGAGAGAGAGAGAAAAAAAAGAGGGTACGGGTTGTGAAGAGGTTAGCACCTCATCATGACTCTAAGCCAACCTCTCCTCGCACGACACATACACATAGATATCAGCATTAACAGATTGAAGAAGAAACGAACAAAAAGTACGGATAGAATCAATCGAAACAAACCAAGATAAAACCCCCTTCCCTTTTCCCGTAGCCCGTAGCCGTCAAATCCAGTGACCACCCGTCCATGTGGCTATCCGGAACAAAAAGCCCTACCACGCATCCTCTTCCGACACCTTTTTTATATTTTCTCCGAGACAGAATACCAAAAAGGAGAAGATCAACAACTAGAAACACCATGTAAAGCCGGGGAAAACGGAGGTCGGTCACATCAAACAAACGTACAGCCAACGTACTTGTATGCAGAAGAAGACGACAGTGGCTTCATCGTATCACCCTTTCTTTCCCTTTCCCTTTCCCCCACACCCCCCCCTTTCACACCCGGAGTTACGGTTTCACGCCGGAAAAAAAAAACCAAAACAGCTTATAGCCTCCGCACGCCATGCGTTCGTGGCTGGCTGGATGTCATGAACGGGGCTTGGGGTCTTAGCTTACGGTAGTCCGTACATGTCGAGATACTCGTATAGATTAAGAAAACTTGTTCGCTGTGGAGGGCGCGGTGGGAATGTCACGAGGTGAGGCGCCACGCCCGTCTTGACCGGTCGAGGAGGTTTTTCCCTCTGTTGATGATATCTTGTTGTGGTTGTGGTTGTCGAGTCTGTGTTTACTTGTGGACGACCTTTAACCCCGGGTACTCTATCCATGTCGTCGTACATACATACCTACTTACAGACTGACAGACAGATATATATATATCCATCTACCTACCTACCTACATCTACACATATGCCGTGTAGCTGCACGTAGCTATACATACAGCTGCCTACCTACCTAGTAGGTACGAAAACATCCCTCCCTCCATCCATCCATCAACACATCCCTCAATCCCTCCATCCACACACCTCCGCAACTCGCAAACAACACAACCACAAAGCTGGCCTTGTTTCCTTTTTTTTTTCTCCGCTGCACATGTTACTCTAGTCAGTTGCAGACGTTGCCACCCTCCTAATCCCCGTCTCATTCCCACCCAAGGCGTGTAATACTGCAACTCAACACCTATCTGTCTACATCCCTCCCTTCCTACCTAGGCAAGGTAGGTAGCATCTCCAGAATTCTAGACCATGTCATTCAGAAAACCTGACTTAATCCTCCAGTTCACAGCATCTCAACCTTGTTCAACATCACAACCTCTTCCACCCCCTCGCCATCCCTCTCTTTTTCCCTTCACCCTCTTCTCTCGCCTTCCTCTGCTTCCTTCCCCTTGCATCGAGATCTGCAGATGCCCCAGCTCCGTCATTGGTTCAAAAGAAAAAAATAACAACCAGATAGGTCCCTTGTCGTCACATACGGTACGGATACTCCCCTCCTCCTCCTCCTCCTCCTCCATCTTACCACACACACACACACACACACACACACACCCTTTACCCCTGTTCGCCGGCCAAATACTCAGACATGCATACACAATGTCCGTTACACAACTGCCTACATACCTAGCTGCTTAGACCGCGAACATACATGCCTAGGTCCATACATCGACTACAACTCGACAAGGAAAAAGGAAAGAAAAAAACACATGCCATTCAGTCCTTCTTTTCTTTTCCCCTCTATCTAAACTCTACAGTCGTCAGTAGAGACCTAGTATGATGCAATATATCGATCAACCAAAAAGTCGATACGAGCTTCTTCTCTTCTCTCATCTTCGCTTCTCGCCCCATTCTTCGTGACTTCTTCCTCGTCCTCTTCCTCTTCCCCTTTCCCCCGCCAACCTTTCTCCTCCCCCGCTCTGCCGACCTGCACAACCCCGGAAATCCGGTGAGCAGCCTTGATTGCCGCTCCTTGCCGAGTGGACGAACACCGCGGCCCCCCCCATCTATCGGAAACGTGGCGTCTTTGGACCCCAACAATCTCTTTATTTTCTCGAGTTGAACCATGTCATCTGAACCAAGCCTCTACTTCCGAGTCTGCAGGAGAAACAGCCGACCATCACACGCAATTACATGATGTATTTCTAGCGTCTGCTGTAAGAATCGAAAACCACGAGGTTGTAGGAACAAGACGTAGGGAGATAGCCAGCCGAGTATGTGTGTATCTTACATGCCCTCCACAAGGCCAATCGGCACCCAGATCGCACCGACTTTTGCCTCTAAAATAAAAAAGCCAAGCCATGCCAGCCAAGACCACCGAGCAGTAAGCCATGTAAACCAACCGCATGCCATCGTCGTCATCATTCATCATCACAAAGGAACAAAAGGTCGACAACAGGCTCAAGACATTAAAAGATGGAAAACACACACACAAATTAACAGAGTCCTGTTTCCCTCTGCTCTCGCATCAAAACGATGACGACCCAAGTCACACTGAGACGAGAAGAAACTGAGAAACGAGACACAAGTTCAAGTAGAAAAACTAGGCGCCTAGGTAGGTAGTCGATAGCCCATTCTGCGTAGGTAGTGAGAAGAGAGCTGATACCATCCTGCTCTTCTTCATCCCTCGGGAAAAACCTCAACCACCTTGGTCGTCACCAACGGCTTGGAGCGCTGGGATTGGGCTTTAGTCACTCCCTCGCGGTCCATGACTAGACATTCGTCGTTAAACCGAATCAGCCTAGTGTCATCCCGGTTCGGGTTCAGTAGCACATCGGCCCGCGGCGGGCGATTCTGGAGTCGCTTGTCGTTGTCGGCATCGCCATCGGCCCGGCTGCCCCAGGATGTCTGCAATGACGGAGGACAAGAGTCAGTTCGGTCGACGAGATGAACGATGCACCACCTACCATGTTAAGCGTAAACAGGGCATACAGCTTGATCAGCCCGTGAAACCATCCGAAGAGGATCGACACGGGTAGGAAGATGATGTCCACCGGGTGCCGCCTCCAGAGCCCAATGAGCTTCACCGTCTTGGTAAAGCCAAAGATGAAGACGAAGAGGCTCCAGAAGGCCCAACGACGCTGATACATCTCCCACTCGGACGTGGCGTACCAGCACGAAGCCAGCAGTAGCGGATCGACGACGAAGGCGAGCGAGGTAAAGGTGGCAATGTGCAGCGCGTACGTGCACCAAGGTTGTTGCCTGGACAGCGTCATCAGCCTCGTTACCGGTCGTTGACGTGGTAGTCCTTCTTCTTACCTCCAGACGTGTCGTTCCTGTACGAGACTGGTCCAGTTGCTGCGCCAGTTGCTCCGAGCCCAGCGCGTGCACTGATACAAGAACTTGGAGTTATTCTCCAGAGTCGTCTCGAGCTCGCATTCGGGCTCGTATTGGATCCACGTCTTGCGCTTGTGAGTGACGAGCCAGCGGGTGACAAAGTTGTCGTCGTCGGCATTGAGGATCCAACGGCGCCATTTCTCGTTGATGAAGCCGTCCAGGAAGTCGTGGCTCTTTAGGATCTCGGACCGGTAGGCCCCGGTTCGGCCTGACATGCACGAGGTGCCGCCGTCAATGTTATGCGTGGCCGATATCTCAAAGTTGCGACGCTCGATGTAGGCCTGTCCTAGCCAGTTCCACATGCAAAAGGCCCAAGAACCGGACCGGTCGCGTTTTGCCCGCTGACAGGTCCCGACGGCACCGATATCCTTGTCCTCGAAAGGCGCCAGGATCCAGGGGAGCATTGTCGGTGGCCAAGTCACGTCGTCGTCGGCCATGATTGTGATTTCAGTCTCGACATGCGGCAGAGCCTCGCGAACCTGTAGGCGCTTGTTGGCAATGCGCGTACTGAAGACGCGGATTGTGTTGCATCTCTTGCCAGTCGTCTCCACCTTTCGTAGTGATTCCGAGAGTTTGTCGAGGTCGGCGCGTTTAGGGTCCGTCGTGACGAGGATCAACTCGGCCGGATCGCATCTCAGGATGCTCTCGAGGGACGGTCGCAACTCTTCGAAGTCGTTGTGGATAGTCGGAATAACGACGGTTACGTCCTTTGAGGTGTAGCTCGGGTTGAGCGGGATCGGCTTGGACTTGTACGTCCAGTGGCTGACGCAGTGGACGAGCAGACGCAGGTAACGGTGTACCCTGTTTCCACGGTTGATACCGGCCTAGGCATGGAAGAGGAGTGATGGAAACTCACCATATGATCCAGAAAACACAGGCCCAAACTGTGGGCGAAGTACTATGGCGCAGCCGCACAACCGCACGGCCCGCTACGCCAGCCAGCAGCTGGGCGAAGGCAACGTCGTTCATCATCACCGCGCGCGCAAGTCGGGTCGATGACAGAGACTGAGCAGGTAGGTAGGTAGGGGAGAAGAAGGGACTGGGGAGAGAAGTTGCAGCGGGTATCAGGACGAAGAAGCGACAGAGAAGGATACGACGAAGATGATGATGTTGAAATAAGGATGATGGTGGTGATGAAAGGCGATGATCAGAACGAGGAAGCAGAGGAAGAAGACGATAACGAGGATGATGGAGTGTGACGACGATGTGCACTTATACTGTGTAGAATAAGTGACAAAGGTGGTCGAAGCTCGACAGTCATGTCGAACGGATCTTCAGCAGCCAAGGCCTGTTCAGTGAGCGTTCTCGGGAGCAGGACTCTTCAGCAAACGGCCGGGGCGCGCGGCTATGGCGTTTAGGACAGGTGCAAGATGTGTTCTCGATCCATGCCGCGAGCCTCGATCCCGTCGTCGCCGAACCAGGCGTGGCCCGGCTTCAGGAGGGTGAAGCTGACGAGAGGGTCGAAAAACGTCGAGGAGACTGGCGGCGAACAGAGGTTGTATGTGGTGTGCCTTGCTCTTGCCACTTCCATGTCGACGAGAAGCAGAGTCGGGGAAGGAAGGGATCGGGATATATACATGACTGTCCTACTTGGGTGCGACTCCGCTGCCGGAAGGTGGTTGACTGTGTGCGGCGAAGCAGGTGGTGCAAGGCATGTGGAAAGGAAGGGAGAGGGGGGAGGGAGAGAGAGAGAGAAGAAGAGGAGGGAGAGAGAGAGAGAGAGAGGGAGAGGGAGAGAGAAGGAGAGAGAGAATGGGAGAAAGAGAGAAAGAGAGAGGGGGGGAGGAGAGAGAGAGAGAGAGAGAGAGAGAGAGAAGCGGAGAGAGGGAGAGGGAGAGAAACAAAGAGACACACACAGAGAGAGAGAGAGTAAGAGACCGATGAGATGGAAAGGGAAAAAGGGAAGAGAAAAAAAAAAGCTCGATAGAAAATAAAAAGGAGAGTGAAAGAAGAGAGAAAGCGAGAGCGAGAAGCAGCAGAGTATAAGCAAAGCTGCAGCCAAAGGACGCTGTCATTCGTCGTTCCGGGGGTGGCATGTCATTGCACCTATGATGTGCATCAGACGCAGCAGCAAGGTAGGTAGGTACGGGGGGGAGGAGGGGGGGGGGGGTTAAATGAAATAAGAAAAAACACCAGTCGATGACATGTTTGTTTAGCCAAAAGTCTGTCTCGCGTCTCTGCCCGCGGATCGAGGCAGCGCTATCACCGTGAGGACAGACATGGGGCCTGACTGCTTCTGCAGCAGGTGGCGCTGCCTCGACGACGACGACGACGACGACGACGACGACGATAACAACGATTCGACGGCCAACCCATCTTACCTAAGTCTGGTATTAAGAGGATGATACATGTGCCTCGATACAATCATACAAACATACCTCTATAAATTATAACATCATACAGGAGGGGCGTGCTGTTATCCAAGATGAAATACGAGCAAAGGTGGTACCCAGATAGGCTTGATGCCAGAGCCGTAGTTGTGAGTACAGTAGTATATATAGCATACATGTGTGTGTTTATATGAATATACATACATGTGTAAATATATATAAACCTGCCTACCTATGTACATATATCAATGCGATGCCACGCTCCTCTATACCTACCTACATACCCGCCGACATATGTATCCGTACATACATACATACATACATAAGACTCACTCTCCAGCCGGGGCTTGATCGATCCTTCCCCTCTTCTCCTCATTGGCACCATGTTCAGCTGGGCTTCTTTTGATGGGATAGCTCGAATGGTGTCGACACGAGGCCCCATGCAAGCAACGTCCGGTGAGACAAGAGAAAAGAGAAGGCTTGAATTGTCCAACCAGAGACCGCCGAGCCGGTAGCAGGGCATGCAGGTACTGGCACCAGAGGGGGGGACGTGCATCGCCGTCGACTACCTGGACGTCGACTTTAGTACCTGGTAGAGGCAGCCTTCTGGGCCTTGGCTTACAGAGAGAGATGGTGGTGGTGCCTGAGAGACGCCGGTTAGCAATCTGCACTCAGCCGAATGAAAAGGAAAGAAGAGAAGAAGAGAAAAAAGTAAAAATCATCCGCACATAATAGCACATGTGTATGTATGTAGTATGTACGTATGATGTGTATGTGTATGTACGAGCCTGCATTGTCTGTTGTCTATGATGGCGACACGGCCGACGACCTGCCGCATTTCGCGGCTGTGGGGAAGCCCCATGCAATGTATTGAGACCCTGGTTCTTGGTTTCTTCCGAGATTGCCAGGATCAAAGGCCACACAGTAGTAGATCGTGGGCTGACGAGGTTGCCAAGTGGTTGCAATGCATCTTGGTCCATGTTTCGCGATGCAACTCCGTACGTACAGACATTACAGGCGGGCAATTCTGCCGGGCGCCATCGCCCATCGTATCCCTGATTCCCTTTTTATTCCCTTTTACCGGACAGGGAAGAGGTGCGAAGGGGGGGGGGGAGGGCAATTGAGAGGGGGGGGTTTTGGACCGGTCTGGCACGGCATCAAATGCCGCATGTCATGGTTGAGAAAGAACCCTACCCAGATTAGATTGGATTGACAAACAAGACAAGTGGACTGACTGCATGCAGAGACAGGTGTCTCGGACAGAGGCTAGACGCGGCCGACTGCGGCTCTTGTCTTGGGTCTTTGGACCCCATCCATCCATCCTCCCATACATGCTGCCTGCCTACATACCTACATTACATGCATACGTAAGTGGAGAGAGAGAGAGATAGAAGAGAGGGATAAAGAGGAAAAGAAAGAGACAGAGAGGGAGGAAGAAGAATGAATGGGGGAGATGGGAGAAGAAGAGAGACAATGGACAAATGAAGGGGGAATAGGCTGCAGCGAAAGATGCATTCTAACCCTTGTATCTTGTCAGTCATGAGTCTTTTCGAGGGCCAAGAGAAGAGAGGGCCATGCGTTTTACTCCGGCCTCGGCTTATGTGTGGTATTATAACAAGCGCTGGTTGAGGAGACTTTGAGCTGCATCATCTACCTACCTACCTATACAATAGCTACGCATACATACATGCAGACCTACATGTGAATTATTACAGGGTCCATCGGCGAGCTGCGTCCAGAGTACGGATAGCATATGTATGCAGACCATATCAAACATACAGACGACAGTTAGTCCATGTTTTCTTACCTACATCAACTTAGCCGCCTACCTGATCGGACCGTCTGCCGCAGGCGCTAGGACATGTCAATTCCAATCAAGCGGGCGCTTTGTTTGGGGCCGTAAGGAGCAGAGCTGAGGGCATCGTCTAGGTAGGGAGCAACGACAAGGAGAGCGCGCAGGCTGCGCGGCTGGCACGACGCAACTCGCCTCTTCCGGCAATGGGAGGTCTGTACGAAGACTCGTATGTGCTTGTGTATAGGCATGTATAGGTATCGAGGTAGGCGTGTATGTAGGCATATATGTACGGATACTCATATATAAGGAAGACATGACGCACGCAGGCTGCATCCATACCGTACAGAGGTGCAGACGTTGTACATACATACTTCTCTACCTGCCTGCCTACCACCTACATGCATATGTATATATATGTGCATGTGTGTATTGTATTGTTCATCATTGGCTGATGTTATATGCCTCCAGACATACTAATGTAGGCAGACAGAGTAGCATGCGACTCACTCGCGATGCGGAGCTGAAGTTGCATCATCTCCAGATTCTTCTCCCTGTTCTTCGATCCTGATGGATCATCATAATCACTCCTCAGCCCGCCCCGACGGCCACCGTCAACTCAAAAACAGGGCCCCTAAAGATGAGAACCAAATTATCTCTTTGGCCCCTTACCCGGACTTGGTTTGACCATCGGAAGAAAGCCGAAGCGTTCTGCAATCATCTCCAAGAGGCGTCATTCGCTTTTCTTACTGAGCTGATTTGAACTAGGTACATCTACACGCACATATCGGAAAAAAGAGTGGCAGCCACAAGACGGACGGAAATGCCGCATCCGTGCCGAAAGAAAGCCGGAGTCCCGATGCCGAGAAAGCAAAGAAGCGACGTACAGAGGGAGAAAGAGCAGGGGAAAACGACGCACTGAGAGAGAGAGAGAGAGAGAGAGAGAGAAGGGAGAAACAAAGGGGGGGAAAAAAGCAAGAAATTATTGTCACGACGTTGAAGGGATAAATGACAAGTTTACACACGTGGTTATGAGACGAGACCATGTCAGGTGGAAGCGAAAAAGAAAAGAGAAACATATACGGATAGTGTCGGCAGCTTGTTGCGAGTCCGAACAGAGAGAGAGGGGAACGACGACCAAGATGCCCATCGCCCCATCTTTCTCGACAAAAAGGGAGGGGTTGTGATGAATCCGTCCACATGAGGGGTTAGGAAGCTTCATCTATATCTGTCCATAGGTATGATGGATGATACTATACGTCAAACTACCTACGGAGCGCAGCACCCGTTGACGATCGGCGTTCGGAGACGAGAGGGAGGGGGTCGGGCCCGAGTTGATGGACACGTTAGAGTTGCCGTGGCTCATTAGCAAGAGGGAAGCAAAGGAGAGAGGGGGAGGGGAAAACCGAGCCAAATAAAGCAGGGTTTCCCCACGACATTGTAAACACGT
The DNA here is from genome assembly GCA_003339415.1 of Ophiocordyceps camponoti-saundersi (nom. inval.). NCBI lineage: Eukaryota > Fungi > Ascomycota > Sordariomycetes > Hypocreales > Ophiocordycipitaceae > Ophiocordyceps > Ophiocordyceps camponoti-saundersi. The sequence goes on along the minus strand of PDHQ01000217.1, from coordinate 11,196 downwards.
TAAGCTTGTATTTATGGTTTGAGCCTCGCAGCGGGGGAGTTTGTGATCGAGACTCGGCCATTTTTACATGCTAGGTAGGTACCTATTTGCATACCTACACCTACACACAATTGATAGTAGAGGTCTGTTAACACACAAGTATGAGTGTAGATACAAAACATACGATGCTTCTCCGTCTTGAAACGGCTTCTGATCGATCGGAGTCGCCGGCCGTTACCAGAGCGTTGTTTTCGCCCGAGGTGCGGAAAGAGTAAGGGAGAGGAAGACGGTAAAGATGGGAGCGGACACTTTGTGTTTGTCTTGGGTGTTTTTTTTATGTTTCGCCTGGTCTAGGCACCTACGTACGGAAACATAGTATGTACGTTGAGCATGAATCCAGGGACTTGAGAGGGAGGTGGCCAGTCAAGATTCTCATAAGCGTCAACCAATCATGTCCCCCCCTTTTTTTTGCCTTGTTTGCGGTGGCTGAGCAACATCACCTCGGTCAGTGGATGACGATGATACGGGTGTTTGCTGCTGATGATGTCAGTTTTTCTTTCTTTCTTTCTTTAAACCTTGGTGGGGGAGGGAAAGGGTAAAAGAAGGTTTTACCTTATGACATCTTTATCCTTTCATTTATGCTTGTGAAGCTGTGTCACGAGGAGGGTGAGGAGGAGGGATGGGACGCGTTAACAAGCGATGTATGCATGTATGAACATGTGTATCGAAGTAAAATCATCACAGAATACGAATGTGTCATCACCCGATACTCACCCGATACTCGTATTTCTAACAACAGATTCCTCTCTTTGGTTAGTTTTTTTTTCCCCTTCTTTTTATTGTCTGAGAGAGAAGAAAGAGACGAACACAGAGAGAGTCAGAGCTCGGCTGAGACTCTGCGGTTGATGCATCCGTCTCTCCTCCTCTTATCTTCTTCCGGGGTCAGGAAGGTGTTCGTTCGGTCGCGGCGGCAACGGAGGCTTGCGTGGCTTGTTTAAGTGTTAGCAGTACGGATACCTGGTGGGTACATGCCTATCAGTGTGTGGGGAGAGGCCTGGAGGAGCGGTACATACATACATACATACTGTACGAGGCCGGCATTTGTGGGGCCGTGTGAATGATGGGTGGCTTTTTCTACCGTGTGCGGGAGGAGGACGGGTTGGCTGTCGTCGTCGGCCTTGCTGCTGTGATCTCTTGCTTTCTAAGAGTGATGTGATACTCGAGAAGTAAGAAGAGTAAGAACAGATTAGTTTTATAGAACTCGCGTGGATCTACTTCACATTGACATACATACATAGATTTATACGTCTGCCATTGCGCACCTTGACTGCGGTGCTTTCTATTCCCCTCGCCCCCCTCTCTCTATATCTCTCCGTAGTGCTAAAATATCATCTCACACAGTACATACCCCCCCCCCCCCCTCTCTCTCTCCTCCACTTCTTCTGCATCCGTCCAACTGACCCGCTCCACCAAGGTACCCGCAAAGTACTGGCCGCCACCGCACACTCACCCCACCCACCAGCTGACTCCTCCCCCGCAAGAGAGGGAGAAAAAAAAAACACACACACACACACACAAAGACGGGGCGCCCACGTGCAAGCTTCAACTGTATTAAGAATACAAAGTGTGAGTGATGAATCAATGGATGGAAACAAACAAGAAAAAAAAAGGCTCCTGCCTGCACTGCGGCCGCTGCCGTAGCCTCTCTCCCCCTCTCTTTTCGTTTTCCCCCCTCTTCCCACCCCGCATAGCTGCGGGACTTTGGATGTGGTAGTATCTAGTAGGTATGTACCAAGTACTTCCCACTGTATCCTTCATAGACGATACCTCGAGCGCTTGCGGTGCGCCCGACGTCACCCCCGTATCACCCTAACATTCTGCTTTCGTACTACCTACGTCGTCGAGTGCGGGATATTGGCAAGACACAGATATCGAGATACATGTCTTGCCCCTACTCTTCTGCCCGTATTCGATTGTACCCTAAAATCTTTCCGCTGCTCACGGCCTTTCTTCTCGCGCTCCATCTCTCCATCTCTCTACCTCTCTCTCTCTCTCTCTCTCTCTCTCTATCCCCCCCCTCCCTCTTCACTTGCACAAAGAGGGACGGTCCCAACCACATTGTACTGCATACATGTACATACAAAGCTGAAAGACGACCTCCTCTTCACCTCTCCCCTCCCCTACTCCCCCTCCTCCCCCGGGCAAGCTTGTCCTCTCCTCCGCGTCCTCCCCCCTCCCTCTCCCCTCACCTCAGCTTGGGTTTTTTTCCTTGGCTGCTCATCACCCACACTTCTTCCGTCGCCCTCCTCTTTACCTGTTACTTTATTTTTGGGTACTTTGGCCGCTCATATCGTCGTCAGCTTTGTTTGCCTTTGCTGCGCCCTTCCGCGCCAATGCCTCGCCTCTTCACCTCCTCCATCTTCGTGCCACTCTGCTAGCGAGGGGGAAAAGGGGGCTCACCAGATCTGGAGAGAACAGAGAGAGAGAGTGAGTGAGTGAGAGAGAGAGAGAGAGAGAGAGAGAGAGAGAGGAGAGAGAGGAAAAGAGGAAAAGTATACGCCACAACAGCTCAGCAGCATCACACGAACCCGCGTCATGGCTTGAATCCATTCATTGGCTGTGCCGACATCTGTGAACCTGAGTTTTGATGCAACGTCCAACATCAGCTCTCGTCGGACAACACTTGGATACCCCTTTCTTCTCTTCTAAATACCGCTTCTCCCCTCTCTTCCCCCCTAAACTACCACCATGGCCTCACTAAAGATGGGTTCCGCCGCCGTCGACCAGCGCAGTGGCGTCAAGATCACCAAGCCGCGGAATCGCATGGTCGTCAAACCTCTTCTCAAGAAGCTCCATTCGCATTCGGATCGCGACTCGCTCGATCTCGATCGTGACTGGGACCATCAGCCCTCGTCGCGTCATCAGCAGTCCTTCTCCGACCCCTATCACTACTCTTACCACTCCGCCTCCGCCACCCCCAGATCGCCCCGCGACCTGAGTTTCTCTCTTGCGCCCTCAGAGTACGGGGGCTCTGCCGCCGCCAACGCCACCGCTGCTGCCGCTGCTGCCGCCGTTGCTGCCGCTGCCGCTGCCGCCGCCGCCACAACTGGTGGAGGGACAGCGAGCGGGGCCGGCAAAGGCGCTGCCAGAGCTCACAGCTTCTCTCACGTCCGCTCTGCAAGCGCTGCCTCTCACGCCTCCATCGCCACCACCAACAGCGGCCGTAACGGAGGCTCCTTCGTCCATCCCTTTCAGCAGACGCCCCAAGGCACGGCTCTCGCCTACGCCCATTCGCGCGCATCCCTCGACATCGTCCGCGATTGCTCTCCAACAATCACCGAGGATAATGACGACGATCACGAACCCTATTCTACTCTTCACTCCACAACCGGCCCCCGCCCCATCGCCTACACGCAGCCGTCCCAACACCATCATCGCCGTCCCTCCTTGGCCAGCCAGCCCCCCAGCCCTCTCTGGGACGCGAATCACCCCTCGCAGCAAAGTCCCAGCTCGGGCTCCCCCCGACGCCTGGCCCCCGCCTCCGCGAACCAGAGCCGGTCAGAGCTACAGCTCAGCGCCGGAGCCTCGACAGTCGACTCGCCTCTGTCCGCGACGGCGCCCGCCGTCATGTCGGGAACCGCCGGCCCCTCGCCGCAAATCACCGCCGCCCCTTCGCGCGCCTCTTCTGCCGGCCCCATGTCCCCCTTACGCTCCTCGCTCGACATTGGCGGCTTCCGTCTCCGCTCCCGCAGCGACATCGATCCGGTTACTCGCAAAGAACATGTTCGACTAGCTCGCCGCAAGTTTGAAGAAAAAGAGAGGGTCAAGGAGGAGAAATATATTCGAAAGCGGGAACGCGCCAGCAACAGGGAGGTGCAGAAGCTGGAGCGCGAACAGACCAAGGGGTTCCGCAACACCAGCCGAGCCAGCCATTCCAGCGGCGCCGGCTCTCCGGGCCTTCCCCGGACGACGGCCCCTACCGGACTCGGCGTCTTCGAGACCGACGAGAAGTCCGCAGGTACCCACAACAGCTCCCGCTTCCGACGGGCGTCCCAACCGAGGGCCGAAGACGTTGATTTCAACTCGGCTCGAAGGGCCAAGACGGCGAAACATCGCACCATGGGTGTCTGGACCGCCTTTATGCTGTGGCTGAGGACTCGGCTGCTCAAGCTCGGGCGTCGCTAGGTGAACGTCACGAGCCAAGCAATCAGCTCCTCCTCGCATCTCAAATGCGCCTTGAGCGCCGGCCGCCGTGCTTGACTACATGCTCGGTCAAGCCACCACCTTGTAAGGCGCAGCAGCCCCGTCTCCTATGGTCGGGGCCGAGACGCCGCCTACTGCCCAGGATATCTTCCCCTTTTTTTTTCTTTCTTTTGTATTCTCGTTCCTCTGCCGATCTCCTTTGTTCGCGTGGCGTTCAGGGGAAGGCGGCAATAGGCGATCTGACTATTTCTTGGAAACTTTTTTCTTTTGCATCACGTTCCAGCTTGTTCGGCCTCTTTGGCGACTCATTGGCGACAGCATCGCGAGGAGCCAGCACTTGTACCTACCGAAGCATTTAAAAATTTCGGCGTGGCATATCTCTTGTGGCGTGAAGGAACATGCGCGGGAAAAGGGATATAGGCCTCCTGTTCTGGCTGGCTGTTTGGCCAGTGGTCGAGGCATGACGTTGGTTGAGCTTTGGCATCTTTGCTCTTGACGGAGCAGGGCCGAGGTGGAGATTAGGGTGTTGATTATATGTCTCAGGCGTTCCGAGCTTGCAGAAACAAGGCAAACGCTGTTTTTAAACTGATGTTTCACCTTTCCAACGGCTACGTAGGCTTGTGCAGGTTGTTGGGGGAGTTGATCGTATGTATGTACAAAGAGTTTGTGTGGCTTCGATCTAGAGCTTGGGCTTTGCTCTGACGTCCACAGGTGTCCACCAAGGATAGGACGGGGGAGCGTCGTCCATGGTAGCCTGGAAGTCTGGCTTTCTCTTTTGCAGGAAGCTGGTGACACCCTCCTGAAAGTCCGGACCGCGGAAGAGGGGGTGCAAGAGTCTGCTCTCGAGAAGATGGGCCTCTTCGGGCGAGGCAGGGGTGCGGTAGAGCAAATCCTTGTTCAGACGCATGGTGAGGAGGCTAGCATTGGCGGCCAAGTCGTCGGCGATGGCCAGGGCGGTGGGGAGGACCTGATCCGGGGCGACGATCTCGGAGAAGAGGTCTGCGAGGAGGCGATGCGAAGCAGGGTAGACGGCTCCCGTGGAGGCCAGATGGACGGCCTTGGAAGTGCCTACGAGTCTCGGGAGGAAATAACTGCTGCAAGCCTCGAGGATGATGCCACGGCGGGAGAAGACGAACCCTACGGAGGCGTCTCGACTCACGACCCTGACGTTGGCCGGTAACGTCATGGTGATGCCGACGCCGACGGCTGAGCCGTTGATAGCCGCCACGACTGGTTTCGCGCAGTTGTAAATGGCGAGGGAGACGCGTCCTCCTAGATCGCGATGATCCTCCGCCTTCTCATCCTCGTGCAACGACCTTGCGTCTTTGAAGTCCATGCCGACGCAGAAATACCGGTTGCTCGTGTCGGATGAGGTGAGGACGATGGCGCGCACGCGGGGGTCGTTGGAGAGCTGGGTGAAGGCTTTGATTAGGGATTCGGCTAGGGCCGCGTTGAAGGCGTTGCGGGATTGTGGTCGGTGGAGGGAGATGATTATCGTGCTTGTTACGCTGTGCGAGGTTGGTGGGTGGTGGGAGAAGAGGAGGTGTGGGAGGGTGAAGGTGTTGTAGCTTTCGGGGAGGGTTGGGGTTGACATTTTCGAGGTCTTGTTTCTTGCGGTGGGCTTTTGTTTGACTGGGGATGGAGGAATTCGTGGGGAGGATTCGTGAGGAGAGAGGGAGACGCTTCTTATACTCATTCAGCCGTATAACGTATGGACAGGTGCACTGTTGTGGGTGGTGGTGTGTGTTGGATGTCTGTGGCGTGGATCGTGTCAGGCCATCAGCCGAGGTCCGAGTCTGGGGAATCCTGCTGCTTTGCCGATCTTACCTCACTCAAGCTCTGCTATACGTAAGCCGTCTCTAAGACATGTACGCACACACGGGCACTCACACATATACGGATGCAAATACACAAGACGCGTCTGAGACTGTCTTCTGCAGGACTGCCCGCCAGTCACAGGGGACAGGTGAAAGAGGATGAGGACGGAGGTGAGAGGCGTGCGCCATGGTATGCGACTGTGGTCCTCACCGGCAAACTTGTCACCGACTTTACATCGAGGACGATCGGTCTCTTGAGGACATCGTGGCTTACATGGAGAACACACACCGGTTCGCTCCGAGGTGAGAGAGAGCCTCGGTCCAGAAAGCCGCCTTTTTCTCCCCCATCACAGCAAGGGAAGTAATACGATGAGACAATCAGCAGCCGAGCTTTCCAGCTGCATCATCGTCGCTGGGATTTTCCCCGCAAGTAAAAAGGCCGGCTTGTTCCACGCGTCGGCGAGCTGTGGGCGAAGAATCTCGGCCAGCGGGACATGCTACGCGTCCTTGATGAGGACGGGGTTTGTCATCAAGGCGCGGGAGCTATCTCGTCTACGGATACGGAACGGTTGGCTTGTCAGGGCTCCTGACGGGAATAGGGATAGCGATCGAGGAATCGCGGCATGTCGTCTCGGGTGTCGAGTATGAGCGTGAGCGTCGTGGGAAAGAGGTTCAGACGACGCGCGCGAGAAGGTAGAACTCGACATCCCCTCATACCGTGCTCTCAGCGCACGCTTCCAGCGCATCTGTCACGAAGCGGGCCTCACCAGGAAGGCCCAAGCCGGGGCTCAAGATTGGGAAGCGGCCAAGTCGCGTCTTATCCGCGTTAAGCTTTGCCGGCGGTCAGCTTCCACTTGTATGTACATATGTATGTTGGACGCGAGCGCGCTGCTGTGAGAGTAGCTGGACCAATCTTGGGTTGAGGGGTCGGCGACTGTTAGGGACGTTTTGGCGGGGGCTGATGGGGAGCTTTGGAGGGGGAGGGAGAGGGCGCTGGACGTTCTGGCTGGGGATGTTGTGAAGCGGGTGCGGGGTGAGGAGGGGGGTTGAGGAGGGGGGGATGGCGAGGGATCTGCTTTCGATGGTGGTGGTGAAGATGGTGTGTTGGTTGCGGACTTGCCGGTTGGTGGCGATAGCTTGGGAGGAGGAGAACAAGAAGAAGAAGGGAACATAGAGCCGGCGCTGTTGCTTGCTGAGATTTCTGATGGTTTTTGGTCGGGATTTGTGCCGGGAGCGGGATCATGATTTACGAAGAGACATTGTCCTGATGAGTTTCACGATGACGACATGGTGGAAGGACTTGTCTTGTTGAGATGTGTGATGTGCTTCGAGTCATGAATCTGTGAGAGCCTTGTCAAGTATGAACATACATACGACGGCAACATGTACATAGATTAGATGTGGGAGGCAGCCGGTTTGAGATGTTGAGGATGTCAAAGCTTCGGTAATTGATGAGAATAATGACTTTAACCGTGAAGATACTCGAGTGAAAAGATAGAGTAAATAACATGCCGGACGTGGTTTCGAATATAGCATAATTTGTCGTTTATTAACCACGTTAGGAATCAATTCTTCGATGACCAGTGTCTCGTCTGTGAAGTACGGATTTACAGAGTATAAGGTAAGCTTTATCTACGGTTGTCTTTACGGAGTAAAACACAAGGCGTTGTCGTCGGAATGTCCACCTACCTACCTACCTAGGTAGTTATGCTCTGTCCGTAGTTGCAAGTAATAGTACAGTACGGAGGCCGCGTGCAAAACTCAAGGCCAGGCTGGAAATGACCCCTATCGGAAAAAAGTAAATATGCATAGAAATTTGCAGGGGGGGGTACTTCTGCACTACGTAGCCTATTCGGCACACCGCTTATCCCCTTTTTGGTCCCTTCGTGCCTAAGGGGGCTAGTTATTTATACCTAAAGAAGAGGAAAAAGAGGGTTAAAAAGAGGGTTAAAGAGAGGGTTAAAGAGAGGGCTAAAAAGAGGCTAGAGAGCCCGAAAAAGAGGGTTAAAATAAGGCAGAAGAGGGATATCGCGACCCGGGCTCTTATTATTATACTTAAGGTATAAGGCCTCTCGGCTACTACTATCTAAAGCTTTATAGGAATCCCTCCTCGTATAATTAATAGTATTTATTCGAGAGCCCTTAAACGAGGCTTTTAGCCTAATTAACGCCCCCTTATTCTTCTTAATAAATTTATTAAAGATAGCCCTCGTTCTAAGCGTCCCTCGAAGTAGGAAGAAATCCGCGATAGCGTTATTACGAAGGTCCGGCGTAATCGCTACGGTAGGGAACGGAATTACGTAGATATCGCTACGAATTTTAAAGCTAAAGGTATCGACGTTTTTATAACTACTATATAGCGAGTTTTTCGAAAGGTAAGCTTTAGTAAGATAAAGCTAATAAGGAAGCTCGGCCTAACGAAGAAGATAAGGTAGGAACGGCTAGCTTAGTGCCTCGTATACGTAGATTAGACCCTTAATAATTAAAAGAAGGTTATTTAGTTAGATAAAACGTTTATTATTTTACTATACTATCGAGGAGGCTATCGCGTATAGCGAAAACCCGATAAGAGGTTTCTTTAAAGCTATATTCGTAAGCGATAAAAAGAATCGTTAGAATTTATATTCTAAGGGTATTTTTTATATAATCGGAAAAGCCCTATCTACTACTAGGGCCCGGAAACCGCTACTAAGAAGAAAAAAGCTAAAAAAACGATTATAAAGCTAAATAAAAACCTTAAGCCGATTTTAAAAGAAAAATAGGAGATAAATAATAGTATACGCCGATTAAGTATACGATAGCTTCCTAGTAAGAAGCCTTAATAGCAGTAGAATTCGAAAGTAGGAAAATTATCTTATAGTAACGCTTTAAAGGGAGGGATTAATTAATACCGTTATTAGAAAATAATCCTATTACTGCTACTTTTCCCTTTTACGAAGGAACTTAATATTACGCGCTAGCTCTTATAAGGATTTCCCTTAAATATTTTACGGTAATTTCCGAGAATTTTATAAAGATTTCCCTTAGATATTTTACGGTGATTTTTAAGGGTTTCTAACTATAGTTACGTAACCTCGGAAACCTTATCGTAAAATCCCTAAGAAAACCTTAGTAGGAAATTACCCGGAAATAGAGTTAACCTTTTACTAAGATTTCCTTATACCCTCTCCTATCTCTACTAGCACGTGCCTTTATATATTTTACTAAGATTTCGCCTACGAGAGTTTTTCCTCTTTTTTTTCCTTTCTCCTTAGCTTAGAATTTTTATTTATAGTGCTAATATTATTATTTATTTAACGTATTTTATAGCTATAATATTATTCTAAGCTTAAATTCGCTAATAAGCGATTAAGAAACCCGTACCCTATTTTCACGTCCCCGTATAAAATAGAAAAGAACTTATATATAACTTAGACTATAACTAACTTTAAGATATATATCTAAAGCCCCTAAATAAACTCTTAGGCGATTAAGGAGACTCGCTTTAGAGACGCTTAACCTTATAATAGAATAGGATATCGGCGAAAACTAAATTATAATAATAGCTACCTTTTCCTAAAATACTACTAGTACGATTATACCGTAAGAGTAGCGTGCGGAAATAGTATAACTATAAGCGTAAGTTATAAAACTTTAAAGTTAGTTAATTTAGAAAAACTAAAACTTAAATATAGAAAAAACTTATCGAGAAGTATCGATTATATTTAGTATAAATAAAGAGACGTTTATCCTAATTAGGAAGGCCGCTTAGGATACCTTTACGCTAGTAGCCCCGGTAGGATAGCTAAACCCCTCCTATTCTAACTCTGCGAAAGTTTACTATAAGGAGGTAGGTAAGTTTTTAAGTAAGAAGGAGGATTTTAATACCTTCCTTACGAACCTAAAAGATAAAATAAAGTCCGATAATATTACGGATTGTACCCGTAATTACCTAATCTTACCCGTAGCCCTTAATCTAAGCTTCTAAAAGTAAAGAGAAAAAGGGTAATAAGAAGGTAAGGGGCTTTACTTACTTTAACTAAGCAGTAGGTAGCCGGAATAGGAAATTTATAAAGTATAAATAAGTAAGAACTTCCTAAATAGGAATATCTTATAAGGCAGGGGAAGGTTATAGAGAGTAGGCTTTTAAGGTGTAAATTATTTAGATTAAAAGCTTAGAGAAGAAGGAAAGGAAAGACCCTTCGAGGGAAGGAAGCCTTCCTTTTATAGTTTTCCTTCTCTAAGAAACTATCTAATTATATAAGCTAGCTAGAAAGCTATAGAATACCGTAAAAGCTTTATATTATAAATATACTAACGAATAGAATAGCTTTATCTTATTCTATTTGCTTCTATCGTATTCTTTTACTTTAAAATTAACCTTTGATTTTAAATCTACTATATTCCTTAGCGAATAGAATAGCTTTATCTTATTCTATTTGCTTCTATTATATTCTTTTACTTTAAAATCAACCTTTAATTTTAAATCTACTATATTCCTTAGCGAATAGAATAGCTTTATCTTATTCTATTTCCTTCTATTAGTTTCTAGGTTAATAATAAATTATAATAGATAATTCTTTATTTATAATAACTAATATTTCTTTCCGTTCTTAACCGTCTCTAACTATTCTTCTTATCCTAGGAATTTTATTCGTTATTCTTATCTTTATTATCTTATCTTATTATCCGGTATTTAACCTTCCGAGGTTTAGCCGTAACTTAAATACTAGATACTAGTATTTTTACTTTATTATATAAATTATATTATTAAGCCGTTTATATAATAAATACTGCTTATATAATAAGATAGTTTCTTTTAACTAGTATTTATATCTTAGATTATTATACGTTCCCCTTTCTATAGTTTATAACCTTATAAACTTTACTATAGAAGAATAATATAGGGTATAAATAATAGTTAGTTAGTTAATTAGTTATTTTTATTCTTATAAGAAAAGAAAGAGTATTTCGAAAAAACTTAATAAGGTAAAAATAATTAATTAAATTTTATGTAGGGTTCCTATTATTATATTATTCGTAATATTCCCCTTTCTAAGGTTTTTAATCTTAAAAACTTCTTATTAAAGGTGTTTTTCTTTATTTTTATTAAATTTTTTAATAAGTTTAGGTGCCTTAGTTAGGTGCTTAGCAGGTTCCTAGGTATTTTCTTTAGAAGGGTATCCCTTCTATTTTATTAGATAATATACTATACCTT
>PDHQ01000216.1:0-59976 GCA_003339415.1 Ophiocordyceps camponoti-saundersi (nom. inval.) | reverse complement strand
TAATAATAATAATAATAATAATAATAATAATAATAATAATAATAATAATAATAATAATAATAATAATAATAATAATAATAATAATAATAATAATAATAATAATAATAATAATAATAATAATAATAATTAAGCTAATAATCGCTAAGTTATATAAAATTATAATACTTTTAATTTTTATATATTTTATAAATTCCGCGCTTATAGTAACGTAGATATAGACTTTTTATTCTTATATTATAAGCGGACTCCGCTTCTTTTATTACTTTATAATAATAGCTAGCTACGCTTAAAGCGACTTTAGGGGGGAGGGCGACGCTATATAAGTTAATCGTAACTATAAAAATTTTTTACTTCGAATATAGCTTTACTCTAAATTATAATAATCTTAAACTTAAAAGTTTACTATATTTATTACTTTATTAAAAGCTAAGGTAAATATTAATAAGATTATTTTAGAAGATATTTTTATCTTTATATAAGTAATTATTAAATAAGTAATAAAGTCTAAAAAGGTTTAGGGAGGTGCCCCCCTTATTCTAACTTTATTAATTAATAATATCTCTTTAGCTATTATAGCTGCGGTTTCCTTTCTTTTCTATAACTTTATAGGGAGTAAAATTCCTTTAGTATAAGCTATAATTATAGCTAAAGTGCTAGAGAAAACTATTAAAAAATAAATTCTTAAATAATATAAGCGATAGCTTATAATTTATTCTAACTTTATAGCTATTTTACTTTAAGTTTAAGGCCTTAAGGCGATTATAATAAGTATTAATTATAAACTTTATAAATAAAGCTAAGCTTTTATAATAAAGAAATTACTTAATAGCGATATTATAATAATATTTTAAGATATTATTTATAAGCTTTAGTTTAATTTAAAATAATTTTATATTATTTTTAGAAAAAAGGTATATTTAATTAGCGGATATTATACTCTTATCGTAAAAAAAGTATTAGCGTAAGCTTTATAATAAAGTAATAAGGAAGCTTTTTAGAAAAAAATTAAGTTATTAAATAAAATTTTAATAATATAATTATATATAAAAAAATATTATTTTAAAACTTAGCGGAGTTTTTTATTAATTATTATTATTAATATAGTAAATATAAACTAAATTTATAATAAAAGTATAATAATATAAGCGGAGATTTTTAACGCTAAACTATATACGCTAAAAGTCTAACTTTAGTAATATTTTAAATATTACTAACTTAAATATATTACTAAATATTATATAATAAAGCTATAATATAGTAAATATTTTACCGTTTTATATATAAAAGGTAAGTCCGCTTACTTTATAGCTTATAGGAAAAAACTATATTATTACTTTTTTTATTAAAAATCTTATTTTAAGTAAAGTTAACTTTTCCTTAAAATAAAAGCGGTATAAGATTAAGTAAAAGATATATATATTACTTAACCTTAAAAGTTTATAAATTAGAATTTTATATATACCGCCCCTCCTCCCCTTTTAGCGCTAACTAGAAACTAATAATAGCTAGGGCGGAAACGCTAGAAAGCGAATATAGTAATATCTCCTCCTCTAACTCTAACTTTATACTTATTTATAGCTCCGCTATAATAATCTAGCTATTTTTTAAAACTAGCTATTATAAGGTTTATTTTAAAATAGTAAAACTTTTATATATTCCTAAGCTATACTAATAAGGCTTTAATAAATTAAATTATTAAGGCTATTTTAATTAAATATAAAGATTTAGTTTATAATAACGATAATAGCTAGGAAGATAAGTAAGCTATATAAACTCTATACTAGACTTAGTTTACGTATACTCTTATTACTACGAAGTCCGCTTTAGGGGAAATATTAGCTTTAAAATTATTAGTTAATATTTAACTTATTAAATATATAAAATACTAGGTATAAGCGGGGTCTAACCTAAAGGTAAGGTAACGCTTAAAAGGAGGGTTTTATTTTAAGTTCTCTAGTTTTTCCCTTTTTTAAAAGATATATAAGATAGTTTTAAGCTATATAAGGTATATTAGTATATAAAGTATTATTATTATTATAGAAAATTATATTTATAAAATTTATAATAAAAATCTGCTTTTATTTTAATAATATTAAAAATACTTAAGCTTAAATATTATATAAAATTTATAAAATAAAATATAATATAAATTAATATATTATAAATAATATTAAAATAAACTAATTAAGATATATAATAAATAATATATTTAAGCTTAAATATATACTTAAATTAAACTTAATAAAGCTATAATTAAGAATAAAGCTAAAAATAAATAAAAAAGTAATAGCTTTATTATTTATTCTTATTATATTAATATTAAAAAGTAAGTTAAAATAAATAAAAATTAAGAGAGATAAAAAAGCGAGTAAAATAAAAAAGGAAATAAGTAAAGTAAAGGTAGCTAATAAGGTAAAAAAAGCTAAAAGCGTAAAAATAGCTAAAAAAGTAATAAAAAGGGTAAAAGTAAAAGTAAAGGAGGAGTTAATAAAAGTAAAAATAATAAAAGCTATAAAAAAACTAAAGTTAAAGCTAGACCTTATCTAAATACTTAAATCCTTTTTTATAAAGTTTATATTAATAATATTAAAGCGTATAGTAAAAACTAAAAAGTAATAATAATAGCTTAAAGGATAAGCTTATAAAAATTTAAGGTATAATTAAGCGTAAAAGATAAGGTAAAATATAAAAGAGGAAAAAAAATTAAAAAACCTAAGTAAGCTAAATAAAGCTAAGTAAATTAAAAAGTAAAGTTAAAAGTAAAATATAAAGTAAATAAATAATAATAATTATATAATAAAAATATTAAATTTTTTTTTATATTTAAACATTATATTTAAATATTTAAATATATTTAAATATTATAAAATAAAAAAAAAGTTAAATTAATAAAAGCGTTATAAATAAATTAATTATAAAATAAATAAACTTATAAAAACTTTATAATTAAAAGCTTTATTAAAGTTTTTATAATTTTAAGTTAAATTTTTAAAAAATATAAATAAAAGCGTTTTTTTATAAATAATTAATATATAATATAAAATAAAATAAGCTATTATTTTATTTTTTCTATTATTATAAAAATAATAATAACTTTAACTTTTATATATTTTATAAATTCCGCGCTTATAATAATATAAATATAAACTTTTTATTTCTATATTATAAATAAACTCTACTCTTTTTATTACCTTATAATAATAATAAGCCGCGCTTAGAGTAATTTTAAGGGGAAAGGCGATATTATATAAGTTAATTATAACTATGAAAGTTTTTTCCTTAAAATATAGCTTTATTTTTAATCGTAATAATTTAAACTTAAGAGTTTATTATATTTATTATTTTATTAAAAGCTAAAGTAAATATTAATAAGATTATTTTAAGAAATACTTTTATTTTTATATAAGTAATTATTTAATAAGTAATAAAGTCTAAAAAGGTTTAGGAAAGCGCCCTTTTTACTCTAACTTTATTAGTTAATAATATCTCCTTAACTATTATTATTACGGTCTTTTTATATAGCTTTAAGGGGAGCGGAATTTCTCCGATATAAGCTATAATTATAGCTAAAATACTAAAAAAAACTATTAAAAAATAAATCTTTAAGTAATATAAATAATAGCTTATAATTTATTTTAATTTTATTATTATTTTATTTTAAGTTTAAGCCCTTAAAATAATTATAGTAAATATTAACTATAAACTTTATAAATAAAGCTAAGCTTTTATAATAAGAAAACTACTTAGCGATAAGATTATAATAATATTTTAAAATATTATTTATAAGCTTTAATTTAATTTAAAGTAGCTTTTTACCGCTTTTAAGGAAAAAGTATATTTAATTAGTAAATTTATACTCTTATTATTAAAAGGATATTAGCGTAAGCTTTATAATAAGGCGCTAAGGGAGCTTTTTTAAAAAAAGTAAGTTTTTAAATAAAGTTTTAATAATATAATTATATATAAAAAAATACTATTTAAAAACTTAGCAGAGTTTTTTAATAATAATTATTAATAATATAATAAATATAAACTAAATTTATAATAAAAGTATAATAATATAAATAAAGATTTTTAATATTAAATTATATATATTAAAAGTTTAACCTTAATATTATTTTAAATATTATTAACTTAAATATATTATTAAATATTATATAATAAAGCTATAATATAATAAATACTTTATTACTTTATATATAAAAAATAAGTTTACTTACTTTATAACTTATAAGAAAAGATTATATTATTACTTTTTCTATTAAAAATCCTATTTTAAGTAAAGTTAACTTTACTTTAAAATAAAAGCAGTATAGGATTAAGTAAAAGATATATATATCTCTTAACTTTAAAGGTTTATAAATTAGAATTTTATATATATCGCCCCTCCTCTTTTTTTAATATAAACTAAAGTCTAATAATAGCCGGGGCGAGAATGCTAAAAAGTAAATATAATAATACCTCCCTTAACCTCTTTTCTAAACTTCTTTATAGCTTTACTATAATAATTTAACTATTTTTTAAAATTAGCTATTATAAAGTTTATTATAAAATAATAAAACTTTTATATATTTCTAAGCTATATTAATAAGGCCTTAATTAATTAGATTATTAAAGCTATTTAAATTAAGCGCGGAGACTTAGTTTATAATAATAATAATAGCTAGGAGAATAAATAGCTATATAAACTCCGCGCTAGACCTAGCTTATATATACCCTTATTATTATAAGCTTTACTTTAAGGAGAATATTAGCTTTTAGATTACTAATTACTACCTAACTTATAAAATATATAAAGTGCTAGGTATAAGCAGGGTTTAACTTTAAGCTAAGGTAACGCTTAAGGGGTAAGTTTTACTCTAGGTTTTCTAGTTTTTCCCCTTTTTAAAATATATATAAGATAGTTTTAAGCTATATTAAGCACGCTAGCGTATAATATATTATTATTATTATTATAAAAATAATAAAAAGAGGTAATAATAACAATATTATAAATATATAAAAACTTATTAAAGCTAATTTTATTATTATAAAGCTAAACTTATATATTATTAAGAAACTTTAATAAGCTTTAATAGATTTTTAAAATAATATTAAGTTTTAGCTAAAGTAGTTTATTAATAAGGTATTTTAAAAATTAGCTATATTCCTATAATATTCTTTTTTTAGAGTTTTAATAAAGCTACTATTTTTAATAAAAATAGCTTTTAAAGTTTTAAAAAATTAAAAGAGATATTTAAAGTTTATATTTAAATAATAAAAAAAATAAAAGGATTTAAAGAGAATATAAATAAAGTAAGGCTAACTTTTATATACTTAGTAAAAGTATATAATAATTCTCTTTAAAGCGGAGTAAATATAAGATATAAGTTTCTTTATATAAAAGAGTTAATAGCTATATATAATATAATAAAATAGGTAAATATTAATAAAAAAATAAAAATTTTAAACTTTATATAATAGGAAAAGGTAGCTTAGTATATTTTAAAAATAATATAAAAATATTTAAACTAAGTTATAGCTAATTATTAAAAAATAAAGCTTTTAAGTTTCTTACCTAATAAAGTTAAAGTGGAGTAAACTATAATATTAAAAGTAATTATAAATTTAATAACTTAAATATAAATTTCTTTAATATAGAAAAAAAAGAAACTTTATATAAATAATATAAGTTTAGTTAATATTAGCTATTATTAATTAAGCTTTTTTATAAAATAGTAAAGGTAAGGCTTTTATTAAAGTTTCTAGTAAATTTTTATTTTTAAA
The DNA here is from genome assembly GCA_003339415.1 of Ophiocordyceps camponoti-saundersi (nom. inval.). NCBI lineage: Eukaryota > Fungi > Ascomycota > Sordariomycetes > Hypocreales > Ophiocordycipitaceae > Ophiocordyceps > Ophiocordyceps camponoti-saundersi. The sequence continues at coordinate 54,210 of PDHQ01000216.1, read as the reverse complement.
TATATAAGCTTTTTATATTAATTAAATTATATTTTTATTAAAAATAAGTAAAGTTATATTAATAGCGTTAGCTTTTATAAAGTAAAAAAGCTTGTTTTTAAGTAATTAAAAAGTTATTTTATACTCCGCTATTTAATTATAATATATATTCTAAGCTTATTTTAGCTAGCTATAAACTTATATAAGGGTATATCTAATACTAAAAATATTAATAATATTTATAAATTAAAAAGCGAGTATTTTAAATACTTATTTTAAATATTTATAAAAAGATAAAATATAAAAAATAAATAATATTAAAGAGAGTAAAAAGCCTTAAAAGACGCTAATAAAAATTAAAAAGGGGTTTAAAAGTTTATTATTTACTTTTAGCTAAAAGATATAGCTAAAGAAGTAAAAGCGGAGGAAAGCTTTTATTAGTTTATTTAAAAAAACTAAAGAAATAAAAGATTTATATTAGCTTAAATTATAAAATATAATTTAAGGCGCTAATTATATCTAATATAAAAAAGGAGGTAAAGCCTTAAAAGCTATAAATAATATAAATAGACTTTATTAAAAGGAGTAAGGCGCTATTAATTAATTTATTTTATTAGTTACTTATTTATCCTTATAGTAAAATACTAATAAATCCGCTACTTAGAATATTTTCTTTATAATTATTATTTCGAAAATCTTACTTATAATATTAAAAAGTAAAATAAGGCGATAGCCTCTTAGAGTTTAATAAACCTTTAAGCTTTTATTTACTTTATAGAAAATAATAATATTAAAAGTTTTATATTAAGTAAAAAATACTTGTAAGTAATATAACTTTAGAAAAGTCTAGTAAATACTATTATAAGGGGTTATTTATAACTGTTTAGGAAGCTAATAAGGATCTTATTAAAGCTTACTAATTTTTATAATATAATATTAAAGAAAGCAAAGCGGATTTTATTTTTAATAACTTAGGCAGGGATATTAATTAGGGGAAAGGGGTTTTAAAAAGAAAAATATAAAATATTCTTTAAAAAGTAAGGGAAAAATTTATAAATAAGGAGCTTTAACTTTTTAATAAAAGTAAATTAAAAGGTAAAGTTTATATTCTATTAAAGTAAAAAAGTATATATAAGCTTCGGAGAAGCCTAGTTATAAAATCTTATTTATTAAGCTATAAATTATATAATATTAGAATTATTATTAATAAAAGTAAAAAACTATTACTAATTATCTTTTTAGCTTTCCTAATACTTAATTTATATTATATTATAATATTTTATTATATTTCTTAAGAGTTAAAGTTTAATTACGCCTATTAATATTATTTAGCGCGCTTTATTTCTAAAATTATAAAAATAACTTTTAAGGTTTATTAAAAATAAAAATATAAGCTATATTATTAAGGTAATTTAAATATTTATAACTTAGCGATAAAATTTAATTTTTTATATCGCTAAGTAATAAACTTTTAAATATTTATTATAAACTTTACTTATATAATAAGAAGTAATAAATAATTCTTTACTTTTATATATAATATATTAAAATTAAAATATTTTTAATATAATATTAATATAAAATCTAAAAAAGGGAAAATAATAAAAAATAAAATTTAAGGAATATAATTAAAGCTTAAAAGATTAAAATCTAAGCTAAAGAAAATAAGTAAATTATTAAATATATTCTAAATTAAGTTAGGGGTATTAGTTTTTTATTTATATATTTTATAAATAATTTTATAAAAAAAAGTAAGGAATTTAAAGCGAAGTTTATAAAAAGTAAAGAGAAGTTTTATAATATAAGGAGGGGTATATTTATTAAAATCCTAAAAAGGGTAATAAGCGTTAAAATTACTAAGGATTATTAATAAAGTTAAGAAGGAGGCGGAGTATAAAAAGGGAGAAAAGAGTAATAAGTAAAGGAGGGGTTTAATATATATTTTAAATAGTAAAGAGTAAATTATAAGCACTTATAAACTATTATAAAAAGAAACTTTATTAAGGTTTAAGCTTTAAATAAAGTTTTAATTATTAGTATTTTATTATTTATATATATATATAAAAGCCTAGCTTTTATTTTATATAAAGCGATAAAAAATAAAACTTAAAAGTAAAAAATAATTATAAATATTAAGCTAAATTCTTATATAATAATAATATTATAGCTTTCCTTATAAAATAAAGCTAGCTAAATAAGGCAGTTTTATTTTTATATATTTAATATTAAAGCTATAATTTTTATAATAATTAAATAATAAAAATTATTATTTATAATTATTTTAGCTTAATAAAGTTTATTATTTTAAACTTTAGCTAAAATTATTATAAAGCTTATTATAAGTTATAAAGTTTATTATATAGTTTATAGCTTTTATAAGTATTATTAAGTTAAAAGCCTTATAAGGAGATTTAAAAGTAAAATATATTATAAGAAAAGCGTTAAGCTATATTTTTAGAAAACTAATAATATACCCGCTTCTTTAAAAAGATTATAAAAAAGCTTTTATTATCCTTATAAAGTTATTATTAAGTAAGGGCTAAAAGTTAAGCGGATTATAATAATTAGAAAAAGCGAAGTTTATTAAGGAAGCTAAACTTAGCTTAGCTTTATTATTTCTAAAACTCTAAGTAATCCTTTAACTATATAAAGTAAATACCCTAATATAATATATAATAATAAAGCTTATCTCTTTTTTATATAAAATAATTATCTTCCCCGTTATTATATAAAATAGCTATATAATATTTATATTAAAAAAGCTTTTAATAATACTTAATAATATATTTATAATAAAAATATTTATAATATTGTTTAAAGTATATAAAGTTTTTATAAAGCTTATAATAAATTATCTTTATATTTATAATTATTTTATTAAAGTATAGCTTATTTATATTTTTTATATTACTTAAGCTTATAATAAAATAAAATTATAATATATTTTTATTAGTAATATATTAAAGTTAAAGCGCTTTTACCTAAACTATATTAACTTTATCTATTTTCCTAATAATATTAAATAATATATAATAGTTTTAGTTAGCTATTAAAGTTTAGATACCGTTTCTTAATAATAGTATAAGTTTAGTATATATACTTAGCTTCCGCTTTAAAAATATAAATAACTTACTTATTTTTAAAAATAAGGTTTTTATACTTTAAGTTAAATATAATAATAAGGTCTTTATTAAGGATTTAATATATAATAATTATAGCGAAGTAGCTTATTACTTTATTAACTTTTTAAACTACTTTTTAAAAGGTAAGCGTTAAAACTTTATTAATTATTAATATATCCTTTACTAATATTAGCGCCTCGTTTTCTATTTTTACTAATACTAGATATATAAAGGGCGCTATAAAGGGGGCAGGGCTTAAGGTAAAGTTTATAATTACGCTAGCTTAAATTAAAGCTTTAAAGGCGAAGTTTAGTTTTTTATTTATAACTTTATAAAAGGCTATTTTAACTAATTTCTAAATAATATAAATAATAATAATTAGTAAGCTAAAAAGGTTTTTAAAAGCTTATTATTATTATTAAAGCTTAATAAATATTATATTAAAAATATTTTATATAAGGTAAAAATCTTACTTAAAGATTATCTTAATAAGTTTTTTATATATAAATTTTAAAATAAGATTTATTAAAGTTTAAAAATATTAATAAATAAATTATTAAAGTTAATAGCTATATTATATTAACTTTTACTTATATATAAGTACTATTAGAACTAGTTAAGCTCTTAAGTGCTGCTATTAAGTATTATAAGTATTAGTGGCGGACCTCGAGGCGGACCGCCTTATAACCTTATATTTAGGGCTATTCTCTTAGCGGAGGCGGGCTTTATAAAGTAGAAAAAACTAAGTTTTTATATTATTATAGCGTTAAGTATAAATAAGACCTTATTTATTTAAAGTTATAAAAAGTTATTTTATTTATATTAAATTAAATTATAGCTTACAATTATATTTAAGCTATTAAAAACTATTTTAAAAAGTAAGCTTTTATAAAGCTATTATTAAATTAGAACTAAGTTACTTAAGTATAATTCTAAAGCTTAAAAAGTAAAAATATATAACTATTATATACTTAATCTTAGTATATTTTTATAATAAAGTAATTTAAAGATTATAAGTTATAGTTTCTTTTATATAAAATATAATTTTTAGCGCTATTATTAATTAAGGCTAAATATATACCCTCTCTTTTTAAATATATTATAATATTATAAACGCTATAATAAGACTACTTTTAGTAATAATTTACTATATATTTAAATTAAAGTTATTAGTAATATTATTAAAGCTATATTATATTATTATATACTTAAATATAAAAGATTTTTATATTTTTAAGTAATTTATTTTATATAAGCTTATTAGTGTTTATTATATTAATAGTTTTTAAAATAAAATATATATATATAGCTTTTTTATTATAAAATTAAAAAGCTTTAACTTAAGTTATAGTAACTTTATTAACTTTTTTAATTTATTATATAAAGGTATTTTAATTATTATAAGCAGCTTTAATATATACTTTTTTAATAGTAATAAAGTAAGTTTTCTAGCTATAAATTACTCTCTTATTAAAAATAATAAATATTTACTTAACTAAGGTTATTTTTTTTATATTTTAAATAAAATATAATTATATACCTTTACTTAAAAGCTATTTTACTATTAATATAACTTTATATTTTAAAGTTATATTTATAGCTTATATAATCTTTTATAAAGTTAGCTATAAAGTTTTTATATTAATTATAATATTTTTTTATAAAAATAATATTTTTTTATTAATATAGTTTAAGTATAAGGGATTAGTTTATAATTAATTATAATTAAATAAAAAAAAATAATAATAACTATATTTAGGTTTTTCTTATAATACTTATTTATTTTATAAAATATATAGCTATTAAAAAAGAAAAGAAAAGAGAGAGAAGCCCCCTTTTTAAGTTAACTATATACTTTATATAAGAATTAAATATTATATAAAAAACTTAAATATAATCGCTACTAACTCTTTTCTTTAGTTATAATTAATAATAAACTAATCTTTTATAAATATTTATATTATTTATATAAATAATTAGTTTATAACTAATTATAGCTAAATAGGAGGGTTTATAGCGGATATATACCGGTTTTTCTAATAGTGCTTAGTTATTATACGGGGTATATAATTAGCTTAGAAGGTAGGCTCCTCTCCCCTCGCCTCTCTCTTTTTAATAGCTTTAATTATAACTTTACTTTAGCTTACTTTTATAATTATTATAATAAAACCTTTATATTAATTAAAGCTTTTTTTTACTATTAACTAAATATAAGAGTAAAATCTTAGTATAAAACGCTATTAAATTTTACTTATATTAAAGCCGCTTATAGCTTATTCTAGCTTTAATTCTTAATTAGCTATTATATATACTAAATTTATAATTAATTAAGCTATAATTAGGAATCCTAAGTTTTAGTTTTATTATATTTTTTTATATCTTAGCACTTTTTAGTAAATATTCTTTTTATATATTATTATAGCTATAAATTTTTATTTTTAGCTTAAAGCTTTTTTAATATATATCTCTAAGCTTCTTAGGGAGAGTTATAAATATTATAGCCGGGCTATATTAAGTAAAGAAGAATATTAGTATTATAAATAAAGATTCTAAGCTAAAGAGAAAGGAAAGAAAAGAGGAAAAACTCTTATAGGCGAAATCTTAATAAAATATATAAGGGCATATACTAGTAAGGATAGGAGAGGGTATAGTAAAATCCTAATAAGGAAGTAATTATATTTCCTAATAATTTCTCTTAAGGTTCTTTTAGGTAATTTTACGATAAGGTTTTTATAAGTTATATAACTATAATTAGAAATCCTTAGAAATTACCGTAAAAGGTTTAAGAGAGATCCTTATAAATACTAGTATATAATACTACCCCTTAATAAAAGTTTTAATATACTTATTAAGATTAATAATATTTACTATATAAAAGATTACTTAGGGAAATTATAATATTATCTTAATTATTATTATTATAATTATAGTCTGCTATAGCGTCTTTAATCTAGTATTAAAAGTTAATAAGCAAGCTAATAGTATTTAGGAAATAGTTATAGAATTCCTTAAAAGCTATTAATATATAGCGGAAATTCCTAGTAAAATACTATATTTTATTAAAGTTATAACTACGTTAATAAACTTAATATTCTAACTAATAGCGTTATCTTATAATATAAGATTAAAGGATTTAGTTAACCTCTTATTTTAATTTATTATTAATATTTTTTAATTTAATAAGGGATAATTCTTAGCTAGGTAAGGAATTTATAATAGCTTTATAAAAATAGTTAATATAAAATAAGTTTATTATCTAACAGCTATCTAATAAGTTAAGAATATAGCTATATTTATATTTTTTTATAATTATAAAAGGTTCTAACTATTATATATTAAGGCGTATTATAAGCGTAGTTATAAAGAAACTCTTACGGTTAAGGAATACTTTACTATTAACTATAAAGTTTACTAAGTAACGCTTCTTATTAGCTTATATTTCTTACTTATTAAAAGATTTCTTAATAGTAGCTTAAGCTTATTATTATATTTTCTATACTCGAATAATAAGTATATAAGCTATAATAATAAGGCTTAAAGCGTATAAGAGATCTAAAAAACTAGTAACTAAAAGGGGGCTTTATATATCCTTTCTAAAAGTAATTATAAGCGGAGCTATAATAATTAATATATATTATAAAAAGTATTAAGGTCTAACACTTTAATATTTCTATATAAAGCTAACTTTATTAATATAAATTAACTTAGGAGGTTTTAAGGTATATATAGTATATATACTTAAGGTTATAGTTTATATATAGCCCGCGCGCGGCCCGCGCGCGGCGCTAACTAATTATATACGCTTATATATACCTTACGCTGGTTATATGCGCGGACTTAACTAAGCACCTTTATATAACTTAGCTATTCGGGCGTAGCTTGAATCCCTTATATACCCCGCCGCTTTAAGGAAAAAAGTATTTCTAGCTATAATATATATATATATAAGGTATAAGTTAAAATATCCTTTATATAGAAAATTTTTCTTCCTCCTTTTTTCCCTTTTCTCCTTAAGCTAGTTATATTATTTTTCCCGCTAAGTAAGTTTTTTATTTATACTTATTAGTTTATTAGCTTATTATTATATTTTTATAATTAGTTCTTATATTATTATTTTTATTTTTTCTATTATTATTATTATTATTTTTTATCGCTATTATCTTTTAAGCTTTTTATACTTAATAAGTTATTTTCTCGCCTTATTAATATATTATTTAATTAGCTATAATTACTATTTTATATAATAAGTAGATATATTATAAAAGGAGATTTAAATAATAAAAGCGTTATTATATTATAAAAGGTAAAATATCTATATATACTTTATATTTAAGATCTTTATAATCGCTATAATATTAATTACTAATAAAGCTATAAGGCGGCTTATAAAGTATGCGGATTATAGCGAAAATAATACTTTTAAGAAAGATATTTATTTACTATAAATATATGCTTATGCTAAGCTATTTATAATTTATATATAATAATTAAAAAAAGATAAGCTATCGCCTTACTTATTTATACTTATATTAAAAAAATCCTTAGCTATTATACCCGCCTAACGCTTAAGTTTATTATTTATATTAATTATTTATAAGCTATATTAGCTATAGCTCGCGTTACCTTACGCTTAGTAATAAACTTTTACGCCCCTACTATACTTAATAAATAATATTTCTCCGCGCTTATCCCCGCTACTAATAATATAATCGCTATCCCCGCCCCTTATACCTTAACTTATAATATATTTATAATAATAATATAATATTATTAGTAATAATAATAATAATAAGGTATACTTACTTCTAAGCTTAATTTTTTTATAGCGTAATATAAAGCTTTTTTTTAATAATAAAAAGAATATTAGCGTTAGATCCTTAACTAATAGCGTAATAAGTAAGCTGCTTATATTATAAACTATTAAACTAATATTAATATATATAAGCGTAAAAACGAGGAATATAATAATATCTCGCGTTAGATATTTATAGCGCTTATTAGTTTATATAAATTATTTAGCTTAAATAATACTACTTCCGCCGCCTTATAATACGCCCTTACTATTAATTTATGCGCGTTACTTAGCTTATAATTATTAGCTACTTATATATATTACTTATCTTCCTCTTTTTTCTTATATTAAGGGAGTAAATTTACGCTTATTAATAAGCGTAGCGCGCGTAGCGCGGGGGTTAGATAAAAAGGAATCCTATTATTATTATCGCTATATATATTTCCGCTACTTTATAGTTCGCCCTTTATTACTTAAAAATATACTTATTATAAGTTAATACTAGCGCTTACTTATAGCTAATATAATAATAATTTCTTTAGCTAATTAATTATTATAAATAATTTTATTATTAAGATAGGTAATATAAATATTAGCTTAAAGCTAGTATAAAAAGGGGATAAAGGGAGATAAGGGGTAAGAAGGGGGTAAGAAGGTTATTTTATATAAGGGGAATATTACTTAAAAGGGATAATTAGCTTAGGGGAGAGAGTAAATAAATATATAGTTAAGTTCGCTTTAAGCTATTATAAAAGCGTATATTACCTTATATAAACTTAAAATAGTTTAATATTATATAGTAATTAAGATTATTAAATAGCTTTTACGTAAAAGTAATATAGCTTTTTTATTTTATAAAGATAAGATAATAAGGCGAATTATTTAGTAAGTAGCGGCCCTTTATATTTTTCGTAGTAAGGATTTCCTTAACCTTATATTTATTAAAAAATAAGTTATTATAAGAGAGATATAAAAAAGGGTTTAGCTAGAAGTTAGCTAATAATTAAAAAAGTAAAAAGTTATTAGTAGCGTATTTAATAAGGTTAATATAAAAAGTAAGGTAAATATTAAGTAATATATTTAAAATAATAATAAGTAATATTATAATAATAATATTATTACGCTAGTATGCCTCGTATAGCTTAGAACTATCTTATATATATTCTAGGAGGGGGAAAAACCGGAGAATCCCGGGGTAAAACCCTCCCCTTAAGCGTTACCTTAGCTTTAGGTCGGACCACGCCTATACCCGGCACTCTATACTTTTTATAAGTTAGGTAATAATTAGTAATTAAGGAAGCCGATACGTTCCCCGGAACGGAGCCCGCGGTAATAAGTATACGCGTAGTCTAAGTCTGGTATAAAATCCGCACGGCTTACTTATCTTCCTAGCCGTTATTATCGCCGTAAACTAAGTCCCCGCGCTTAATTAGGGCGGCCTCGATAATCTAGTTAATTAAGGCCTAATTAATATAGCTAAGGAATATATAAAGGTTTTACTAGCTTATAACGAATTTTATAATAGCTAGTTTTAAAAAGCGGCCTAATTATTATAGCGGAGCTACGGATAAGTTTAGAAAGGGGGTTAGAGGCGGAGCTATTATATTCGCTCTCTAGCGTTTCCGCCCTAGCTATTACTAAACTTTAGTTAGCGCCGGAGGGGGAGGAGGGGTAATATATACGGAGTTCCGATCTATAAATCTCCGGGGTTAGGAAATATAAATATCTTTCGCCTAGTCCTACGCCGCTCTTATCTTAAAGTAAAGTTAACTTTACTTAGGGTAAATCCTCTAATAAAGAGGGTAATAGTATAGTTTTTTTCCGTAAGCTATAAGGTAAGCTAACTCGCTTTTCGTATATAAAAAAGCGGAGTACCGGCTATATTATAGCTTTATTATATAATATTTAGCGATATATTTAAGCTAATAATATTTAAAATATTACTAAGGTTAGATTTTTAGTATATAAAATTCTATATTAAAAATCTCCGCTTATATTATTATACCTTTATTATAAATTTAATTTATATCCGCTACGCTATTAATAATAATTATAAGGAAACTCCGCTAAGTCCCTAAATAGTATCTTTTCGCGTATAATTATATTATTAAAACTTTATTCGAAAACTCGATTTTTTTCTAAAAAGCTTCCTTACCGCCCTACTATAAGGCCCGCGCTAGTACCCCTTTTACGATAAGAGTATAACCTCTGCTAGTTAAGCGTACCTTTTCTCCGAAAATAGCGTAAAGCTACCTTAAATCGGATTAAAGCTTATAAATAATATCTTAGAAAACTACCGTAACGTTACTATTAAGTAATTTCCTTACTATAAAAGCTTAGCTTTACCTATAAAATTTATAGTTAATATTTATTATAATTACCTTAAGGCCTTAAACTTAAAGCGGTATAATAATAAAATTAGAGTAAATTATAAGCTAATATTTATATCGCTTAGGAACTTACTTCTTAATAGTTTTTTTTAGCGCTTTAGCTATAACTATAGCTTATATTAGAGGAGTTTCGCTCCCTCCGAAGCTATAGAAAAGAGAGGAAACTATAGCTATAATAGCTAAGGAGATATTATTAATTAACGGAGTTAGAGTAAGGGGGGCGCCTCCCCGGACCCTCTTAAACTCCGCTATTTATTTAATAATTACCTATACGGAAACTAAAATATCCCCCGAAATAATCTTACTAATACTCGCCTTAGCTTCTAATAAGGTAAAAAGTATAGTAAACTTTTAAGTTTAAGTTTACTATAATTCGGAGTAAAGCTATATTCTAGGTAAAAAATTTTCGCGGTTATGATTAACTTATATAGCGTTACCCTCCCCCCCGGAGTCGCTTCGGGCGTAGCTTAAAGCTATCGCTATAAGGTAATAAAAAGAGCGGAGTCCGCTTATAATATAAGAATAAGGGGTCCGTATCCGCGTTACTATAAGCGCGGAGTTTATAAAATATATATAATATAATAAGTAATATTAATATAGCTATTACTTTATATTTACTTTTAAGATAATTAAGCTTTTATAATAAATAATTAAATTATATATATATAAGGTTAAGCTATATAAAGTTACCTATTTAGAATTATTTTATAAGATAGCGGGATTTATTAGATAAATCTTCCTATTATTACTAAGCTTAGGCGATAAAAGCTTAAGCTAGCTTAATATTATTATAAAAGTAATAAGCGAATATTATAGCTTAACTTTTTAAAGATAAGATTAAGGTAGGAACTTTAAATAAATAATTTAAAAAAGTAATATTAAAGCTATAAAGTAAGCGGTTAAGATTTACGCTTATTATAAATAAGTCTTAGTTATTTAAAATAAGTTAATATACTAATAAGTAGCGAGGCTAGTTAAATTATAAGAAGGAGATTATATAAAATAAGATAACTTATACTTTTTAGTTTATATACTTTATATTATTATTAATTTAAAAATAGTAAGCTATAGAAAAAAGCCTTTATATTTTAATAAGGCGGTAAAAAGTAAATTAAAAATAACTTATTTAGTTTAACTTATAGTTAAAAATCAACTCTTAAAGGAAGTTATAAAATCGCTATTAATATTAGATAAAGCGTTTAGTATATTACTTAGTATCTATTAATATTATAGCTTTAAGCTAAATATATTTAAAAGGATAATTTATAATAATTATAAGGAAATAAGGCTAAAATTTATTAAAAGTAAGAAGCTTAGTTATAAAGTTTACTAAAAAAATAGTTTAAAACTATTTAAATAAGGGTAGTAGCTAAAGTAGTCCTTAATATTACTAGCAATTTAAGTAATTTCTATAATAGTAATAGTTATAAATAAAATATATTATATTTATAAATATCTTATCTTAGTAAAATTCTTACTAAAAAGGTATAAAAATAATATTTTTATTAAAGTATCCCGCTATAAAGGAGTAATATATTTATTAAATAAATATAATAATAAAAGGTTCTTATCTAAAAACTTAAAAACGGCCTTTAAACTATAATTACTTATAAGTAAAAAAGGAGTAGTTTATAACTTACTTATAAGTATTAGCTTTTAGCGGAAACTTCTAAATAAAGGAATAAATCGCCTAATAGCGGATATTATAAAGCAGATTAGTATAAAGAGCCGCTAACTTAAATCTTTATAAGGTCTTATTTTAGAAAAGAGCTAAGGTATTAAAAATAAAAGGTAAGGTAAAAAGGGGGTTAAGCGGGGCTAGGCTAGATTAAACTAGACGTAACTTAAATAAATAAATAAAAATAAGCTATATAAATTAATTATAATAGTCCTTTATACTATAACGTTTTTACTCCTTTTAAGAGAGAGCGTTTAGCTAAGATACTTACGCGCTAAAGCGGTACTAAAGTTAGAAATTAAAAAAAGCGAGTATCTTAGCTTAACGCGCTTAATATTCTATTATTATTTTAAGCGTAGTAAAATACTTAAAAGCTTTATAATCGGTTAAGATTAAAAATAGCTAAGCTATACTATATAAGTTAGTAAACTACGCCTTAAGGTAAGAAATAATAATAAGAAGCTTTTTATTATAAATTATATAATTCCGTTTTATAAGGAGAAATTTCTTAAAATAATATATAATTAGAGCCGCTTATAGCTTTACTAAAGTAATTAGCTTTTATAATTATATTATAGTTAGGGTCTTATTAGGTAAAAATAAGAGCTAATATAAAGGTAAACCTAAGTATATTAAAAGTAAGCTAGTATTTATTAGTTTAATAGAAAAGGGCGCCCTACTTTATAAAGTTAATAAGTAAGGCTATAAGGTTAGAGAAGTAAAGTATAAAATTATAATAAAAGTTAGTAAATTTTAGAAAATTATAAATATTTTAAATATAAGTTAGCGCCTTTTATTTAAGAATAGCGGAGATTTTAATAAAGTTTAATTTCACTTTTTTACCGGTATAAATAATAAACCTTAAATATTTAATATTATAAATAGTAAAATTATATTTATTAAAGTTAAGGAAAAGCTTAGCTTAGTAGAGACGTGATAATATAATATATACCTTACGCTAATAATCGGAATATAAGCTACTTAAGTAAATAAAAATATTATTTAAGGATATTATAATAAAGTCCCTTAAGGAATCGCTTAAGGTAATATTAATATAGCGTTAAAATATAAGAAGTATATTTATAAGACTAAAAAGGTAAATAAAGTACTTAAAAAAACTAAACTATATATAAAAAGTAATTAAGTACTTATTACTTTTTATAATATATAGCTTATAAAAAATAATATAAATATTAAGCTTTATAAATTAGCGGGCGCTAAAAAGGCTACGGAGTATCTCCTTAATAAGGGGAAAAAGGTACTAATCTTACTCTATTACCTTATTTAAGGCGCGGTAGTTAATATAAAAACGCTACCCGCTATTAAGCTTTTTAGTAAGTAAGATAAAGGTAGCGGTAAATAAAAAGCTAGCGCGGATTTACCTTTTATTAATTAAGTTAATAATTTATTTATAAACTTTAAAAAGATATTTATAAAGTATATTATAAAGCGGCCCCTAAGGTAAGGGAGGTAAAGAGCTATTAAGCTATTAGCAAAGCTAGATATAATAATTATAATTATTATAATAAGGAGGTAAGATATCTACCTTCTCCTTATTAAAAAGATTAGCAAAGTTTAATACTTTAGGAGGTAAAAAGGGGGTCTTAGTTAGGGAGGATATAGTAATATATAAAATATAAGAAATATCCTATAAACTAATAGTAAGGAATTAGTAGCTTATCTGCTACTAGGACTAATATCGAATAAAGGCTATAAAAATAAAGCTAAGGATAGCTATAGAAGGTAATTAACTTATTAAAATTTAAAATAAGGGATAACTAAGTTATTAGCAAAATATATTATAATTTCTCGCTTATTAAAATATAATACGATATTATTATATATTATTTAAAAAAAGCTAAGAATTAAATCCTAAGTAAGGCTTAGGATTAAATATACTATAATAAGTAATTATTAATTATTAATATTAGCTATAAAGCGAATAAGGTAGCGTATAAATAAATATAGCTTAAAATATATATATTATTAGTAATATATTTATATTATAATATAAATTACTTATAAGTAAGGGAGGGGAATTTACTTAAGCTAATAGCGCTAAATAAAAAATTCGCTTATAATAATATAATAATTATAGCTATTATCCGTCTATATAATAATAAAAAATATAGAATTTATAGATATAAGTAAAAGGAGAGAAGGTAAGTTTATATTTTAATTAATATTTATAAAATAATTATTTAATATTTTATAAGCTATAATACTATATAAGTCCTTCTTTTATAAGAGATTTATTATAAGAGGGACTTATTTTTTTAATTTAAAGTAAGGTTTTCTTTTTTCTTTATAATATTAGCGAAATAGACTAAAAATATTAGAGGTAAAGGGTTAAGTTTATATTCGCGCGAAAAATAGCTAATATTATTATAGTAAAAATAGTAACTATTAACGCGTTATTTCTCGATTCCGTTATTACTAACTTAAGCCGCTTAGCGATAGTTTTTATTATTATAGCTAGACTAGCTATAAGAGGGAGGACTACCGCGCTTTAAGATATAACTAAGTGCTAGTTTAGTATATATTAATTATTAGAGTATTTAAAGATAGCTTAGGAATATAAGGTAAAAGTGCTTAGCTTTTATTTTTAAAGCGGAATAACTTAATATTTATAATAATAGCGCGGATTAATATAATAATAATAATATACTTAATTAAGGGGATATTACGCCTTATATAATATTAGTAAAAGGCTAAGATAAAAGTATAATAAAAGCGTATAATTTTAATTTTATTAGCTTACTTAGTATTATTTACTAAAGTAAGCTTAGCTTTAAAGCGGATAAGGAAATTAAAAAAAAACTTAGAAGCGCCTTATATAAGGTATTTTAACTTTATTATAATAATTTAACCTTAGTATAAGTTAGCGAATATAATATTAAAGTAACTTAAGAAATAGTTAAGGTTATATTTATACTTACTATTTTATTTAAAAAATAGAGCTATCTTAGCTTTAATTATAAAAGAAAATTATTAATATAAAAATACTTATTAGTTATAGGCGTTATTAATAAAAGCTTAGTTTACTTATAGCTTATAAAATATAAAGGAGCGCTATATTAGAAAAAGATCCTTATTACTATTAAATAAGAACTTAATTAGTAATAGCTTATAATAAGGATATAATTATTATTATTTAAATAGCTATATAAACTTATATTACTAGCGTACAAGGTTTTATAATTTTATAATTATAGCTTATTACTTTAAAAGCTAAGTAATAATAGCTTATTAAGTATTAGTATTATTTATAGTTAAAGTTAATTTATTATTAAAGTCCGATACTTTAATACTTCTATATAAAGCTAACTTTATTAATATAAATTAACTTAGGAGGTTTTAAAGTATATACGGTATATATATTTAGGGTTATAGTTTATATATAGCCCGCGCGCGGCCTACGCGTAGCGCTAACTAATTATATACGCTTATATATACCCCGCGCTCGTTATGCGCGCGAACTTAACTAAGCACCTTTATATAACTTAGCTATTCGGGCGTAGCCTAAATTCCTTATAAAAGTTATATATAAAATTTAAAGTAGGAAGGAAAATACTTTAATTATCTTAATATTTATTTATATAAAACTATAGCTTTTAGTTAAGATATTAATTAGTTACTTTTATACTTTTTTATATTTAAGGGTATAAGGCGCTATTATAATAATACTTAATATTAGTTAATTAGTTAATTTTACTAAAAAATCCTAAAATAAATAAACTATCGTTATAAATAATTTATATATTTAATATATAGAAAAGATAATAAAGATATTAAAAATAATATTTAGTAAGTACCTTAGCTATATTATTCTTTTTACTTAGTAATATAGTAATAATTTAGCTTAGCTTATAAATAAAAGTTTAAATATAATTATATTTAAAGCAGTTTTCTAATATTACTTTTTTATTATAAGTAATATATTCTTATATAAAAGTTAAAATAAGTAAAAAGTATAATAAACTTAAGGTTTTATCTTATAGCGTCTTATTCTTTTAATATTTATAATAATTATAAATAGACTAGCGAATATCTTATTTTATTTTAGGCTAATAATAGCTTTATTAAAATATTTTAATAATTTTATTTTATTTATTATAAGCGAAGATAGCTAGCTTATATACTTTAGATTAAGGTAATATAAAGAAAGAATTACTTTTAGCTATCTTACTTAAGTACTATAAGGAGATTATTATAAAATCTAAGGTTTTAGCTTATATTCTTTTCTTAGATTAGTTATATTAACTCCGCTTTTAATAAGATAGAGTTTTTTATAAAGCGGATAAAGGTAATTATAAAAGCTAAGGTTAGGGCTTTAAATTTAAAGCTTTTTTAAAGATTATTATAAGCGTCTTTTTTTTCTTCTTATAAGCTTTTATAGTAAAAAGCTTAGCTATCTTAGGCGAAAAGGTATTAGTAGCTATATTTAGCTAGCTAAGTTAATATAAGAAATAAATATTAAATTAAATAAGGAAATTAAATTATTAAACTTAATAAATAAAAAGTAATCTTTTTATTATAAAATAAATTAAAGCCTTATAATTTATATTTATACTAAGCTTCTAATTAAATAATTCTAAGTAAAAATATTTAAGGCTTTATATAATATTAAGGAGTTTATAATCTTAGATTAAATACGCGCGTTTAGCTAAGTTTATTATTTTTTAGAAAAAGCTTATAAGCTTTTATATTTAGTTATTTTATTATTATTAAAATATATTAGCGGTAATATTCTAAGAAGCGTTAATTTTAAGTTAGGTTAAGAGTTTCGGATAGAAAAAAGCGAGTATTAGGGCTTATATAGCTAGTTCCTTTATCTTATTAAAAGCTTCCTTTTACTTAGGTCTAAGCTTAAAGGTAGTATCCTTTTTTAAGAAATAATTTAAGGGCTTAATAGCAGTATTAATATAATAATAAAAAATCTAGATAAAGTTATAAAATTTTATAAATAAATAAATAGCTTAATAATCTTAAAAATCTTTTAATTTTTAATTTTAGATTACTTATACCTTATAAGGGTTTACGCTAATTTTTTAGCTTATATATAATATTATTTAAAAATAATTAATTTCTATAATATTAAATTTTAATTTTTAGATATCTTTTTATAAGTTTACTTAATATAAACGCTAAATTACTTTTTATTATTTTTTTAATATTCCTCTTTTTCGCTATTTAAATAAATTAATATATTATTAATATATATACTTATATAATAGTTAAGGAGATTATTAAATTAAATATTAATAAAATTCTAAAATTAAATAAGCTTTACTTTTAAACTAAATAAAAAAATAAGCTAATAGAATATACTAAACTTTATATAAAAAGCTATAAAGTACTTAAAGTTAAAATTAAGATAAAGATAGTAAAACGCTTAGATAATATTAATTTTTAAAAACCGTTTCGCCTCTTAGTAGCTAAATATTATACTTTTTAAAAAAGGAGTAAGTAAAATTTAACTTTTTAAGTAATTATTTATCTATTAGTAATTAATATAAAAACGCTAAGCTATTAAATATAGCTTTAGCGTAAAAATAATAAAGAAGGTATAAGGATTAATATCTAGCTTAATAAACTTAATTTTAAGTAAATAATTAATAGTTTTTTTTTAAAAAGTAAGTATTTTATAAGCGTTTTATAAAAAGGAGGTTTTACTAAGTTTAAAAGCTTTTTAAGTTTTAAAGTAATATTATAATTTAGTTAAGGGCTAATAAAAGTATAAGCTTTTTTTCTTATTAAAGAATTTTTTAAAATATATAAAAGTTAAAGGAATTATATTATATATATAAGTAATATATTTAAGCTTTTCTCTTTAAAGGAATAAGATATCTTATTTTATATATATATAGCTAGCTAAGCTTAGCTTTACGATTATAGTTAAGTTATTATTATTTTTTAATTTTATAAATAAAAACTATAAGGATTAGTAAGGTTATCTTTTCTTATTATATATAATAAGAGTCTTATTATATTTAATAAATAAGTTATTTTTTTAAAATATCCTTATCTATATTATTAGTTTCTTAGTTATTTTAAGTTAAAGTTTAAGCTAGCTTTTTTTCTTTATAAGCTATATAAAGTTTTTTTTTCTTTATAAATATTAAAAGATTTAGTATTTACGCTTATCTAAATAAAGAAGGCGGTTTTAGCGTTTAGCGTTTACTTAAATAGCCGGATTTAGATTTCCGGTTAAAAAGGGCTTTTTTAATAATAAGATTAATAGTAAGTACCTAGCGAGGGTAGGTAAGTTATTTAGCTAAACTAGTTTCCGGGCTATATAAATAAGTAATAATCTCTTTTTAGCTATTTAAAATAAGCTAATAAAGAGATTTTAAATATAGTTAATTACTTAGTAAATATCCTAGGGAAAATATTATCCGTTAATTACTAAAGTAATAAATAAATATTTATAAACTAAGCTAGCTTAATAGCTTTAGAAATTAATAAAAGAAATAAAGTAAATAAATATAAGCTTAGCGCTTAAGCGCTTTATTACTTACTTTATAAAATAATAGCTAACTAAGAGATAAGCGTTTATTTTAATATTATATAATATAAAAGTATAAAAATAATACTATTAACTTAAACTTAATTATTAATAGTAAATAACTCTTTTATTTTCTATTTTATATATAATTTTTTTAAGATTATTAAGAAGCCTTATAATAGTTTTACTCTTTTCCTAAATTAAAGTTATTTAATTAAATAGAATTAGGCGGGGGCGTTTAAACTTTATAAATTTTCCCTATCTTTTATTAGTTAGGGCAGTTTTTAGCTATATAGCCTTTTTTCCTATAAATAAAATAAGTATTATTTTCTTAATAAACTTTCTTCTCTTTTTTATTTAAAAGCTAGCTTTTTTAATATAAAGTTATAGTTATAATTATAATCTTTTTCTTTTATATTACTAAAGTAATTTTATTACTTTAATAAGCTTTTTATATAACTTTTTAATAAGTAAATTCCTTTTTTTAGTAAAATATAATATTTTTTATATATTTATAGAATTCTTTATATATTATATATAAATTTTTAGCCTTTATAAGAAAGCTTAAGTTAAGGTTAGCGGGTAAATAATCTTAAAGCGTATATTTAATTTAAGCTAAAAGAACTTAAATTTTAGCTATAAGGTGATTAAACTTAGTAAGAAACTCTTAAATTTCCTATTTACTAGTTAAGAAAAAGTTTAATTTATAAAGTTAATTTATAGCCTTAGTAAATTTATTTAGATTTCCGTAAATAAACTTTAAATATTAAACTATCTTAGCTAATTTAAAAAAAGTATTTTTTTAAATTATATTAAGTTTCTAATAATTTATAAGCTTTATTTTCTAAAATATAAAATAGAATATTTATCTTATCTTACTTATTATAATATATTATTATTATATATTTTATAAACTTCGCGCTTATAGTAATATAAATATAAACTTTTTATTTTTATATTATAAATAAACTCCGCTCTCTTCGTTACTTTATAGCGATAGCTAGCTACGCTTAAAATAACTTTAGAGGGGAGGGTAACGCTATATAAGTTAATCGTAACTATAAAAATTTTTTACTTAAAATATAACTTTACTTTAAATTATAATAATCTTAAACTTAAGGATTTATTATACTTATTACTTTATTAAAAGCTAAAGTAAATATTAATAAAATTATTTTAAAAAACGCTTTTATTTTTATATAAGTAATTATTAAATAAGTAGTAAAATCTAAAAAGGTTTAAGGAGGCGCCTTTTTTACTTTAATTTTATTAGTTAATAATATCTTCTTTATTATTATAGTTATAATTTCCTCTTTTTTCTATAGCTTTAAGGGGAGCGGAACTCTTTTAATATAAGCTACGGTTATAGCTAAAGCGCTAAAAAAGATTATTAAAAAATAAGTTTTTAAATAATATAAGCGATAGCTTATAATTTACTTTAACTTTATTATTACTCTATTCTAAGTTTAAAGCCTTAAGGCGATTATAATAAATATTAATTATAAATTTTATAAGTAAAGCTAAGCTTTTATAATAAGGAAACTACTTATTAGCGATATTATAATAATATTTTAAGATATTATTTATAAGCTTTAGTCCGATTTAAAATAGCTTTATATTATTTTTAAAGTAAAAGTATACTTAATTAGTAAAAGTTATATTTTTATTATAAAAAGGGTATTAGCGCGGGCCTTATAATAAGGTAATAAGGAAGCTTTTTAAAAAAAAATTAAATTATTAAGTAAGGTTTTAATAATATAACTATATATAAAAAGAAATTATTTTAAAACTTAGTAAAATTCTTTAATAATTATTATTAATAATATAATATATGTAAATTAAATTTATAATAAAGATATAATAATATAAATAAAAATTTTTAATATTAAATTATATATATTAAAATTTTAACTTTAGTAATATTTTAAATATTACTAATTTAGATATATTATTAAATATTAATAATAAGGCTATAATATAATAAATATTTTACCGCTTTATATATAAAAAATAAATCTGCTTATTTTATAGCTTATAAGAAAAGATTATATTATTACTTTTTTTATTAAAAATTTTATTTTAAGTAAAGTTAACTTTACTTTAAGATAAGAGTAGTATAGGTATAAGTAAAAAACGTATATATTACTTAATTTTAAAAGTTTATAAACTAGAATTTTATATATACCGCCCCTCCTCCTTTTTTAATACTAACTAGAAATTAATAATAATTAAAATAAAACGCTAAAAAGTAAATATATTAATACCTTTTTCTCTAACTTTAACTTTATACTTATTTATAACTTTACTATAATAATTTAGCTATTTTTTAAAATTAGCTATTATAGGGTTTATTATAAAGTAATAAAACTTTTATATATTCCTAAGCTATATTAATAAGGCTTTAATTAATTAAATTATTAAAGCTATTTTAATTAAATATAAAGATTTAGTTTATAATAATAATAATAGCTAAAAAAATAAGTAAGCTATATAAACTTTATATTAAACTTAGTTTATATATACTTTTATTATTATAAAGTTTATTTTAAAAGAAATATTAGCTTTTAAATTACTAGTTAATATCTAACTTATTAAATATATAAAATACTAGGTACGGGCGGGGTTTAACTTAAAGCTAAGATAATACTTAAAAGCTTTTATTAAACTTATATAAGAATAACTAAAATCTATATAAGTATAGAATAAGATCTATATATACTTAGGATAGGGGGAAAAGGGGTATATTACGTAAGATATATTAGAGAGACTTAGGCAATAAGAAGTAAGGTAAGTTTCGATTATATTTTTATTATAATATTTTAGATAGGAGCTTTAATAGACTCCTAGTCGATATTAGATTAGTTTCGAGAAGAGATTAGATTATACTCGATCTAATACCGAGTATAAAAGAAAAGAGTATACGTAAGGATATTTTATATATAAATAGATATAGAATTCCCTTTATTTTTAGAGAAGATATAGATAAATATTATAAACTAGAAAAATTATACTTTTAATACTAGTAATTACTATTAACTCCTATATATATATTATAAAGTCTAACTAATATTAATTAGTAGTTAAAATTTAATTAACTATAGATTAGTAAAAATAGAATAATTAACTTTAATAGTAGACTCTTACGAAAATAACTATATAGAGGTAAGCTATAATTAATTAAAGAGTTAATAAAAGGCTACGTAAGACCCCTTTTAGAACTCTTAAAAAAGCTAACCCGAATATTTTATAATATCTATCTAAAGCTAGTTTAAAAATTTACTTATAACTATAAGCACCCCTCCCGAAGATAGAATAGAACTCCTTAAATATTATAATTAGCTAACTTAGGAAGTATTTAGATATACTAAGATCCCGAAATAATATTAGAATTAGTTTAACTTAAATCGCTAGGATAATAATATACTAAGAGATTATAAGAACGTAGAGATAATTAAACTAATAATAGAGATTTATCTTATTTATTAAAAGCGATAAGTAACTCTCTAGTCTCGCTTTATTTAACCTCTTCTAATAATATTTTATTAGCTAGAAAACGAAGATATAGGAAATAGGATAAGTATTTATAAGAGACCTTACCTAAAGCTTTCTTATAAGATAAGGAATTTATATTAGCAGATTTAAGGAACTTACCCCGAAAAAACTTAAAAAACTTCTAAATATAAATAAACCTTTTATATAGCTAGCTTAGGTATATAGTAAAACTTTTTTTAAACTAGGACTTATAATCCTTATTAAATTAATACTAGAAATTAAGATAGAAACCTAAACTATTACCGTATTTACCTTATAATAGTAAATAATACCCTAACTAAGGCCTAGCTTAGATACTAAAAATATTTAAATTTAAATTATCCCTAACCTTTAAGTATTATAATTAAACGTATTATCTTAAAACTTACTAGTTTAACTTATTTAGTAATTAATAATATACCGATTCTAAGACCTTTAAGCTACCGCTCGAAAAATATAGTCCCTACTAAATACGCTTATTAAAGAACTATTAATAAGTATAGCTAGACTTAATATTAATAGCTAAGATTCTTATTTAAATATTAATATAGAACTTTATCGATATTAATAAGGATTTTTATCGAAAATACCTCGATTTTAGGACGAACTTATACCGGACGCTTTTACTTTCTCTATATTACCCCTAATTAAATTTCCTAATATATATATTAATTTAGAAATAATTACTCGATTTACTAAAATCTAAGATAAGAATATTATATATTTAGGCGAACCTTATAACCTTTTAGATAATCAAGTTTATATCTTTATAAATACTTACTTTATACTAAAGATTTACCTATCTTATTTTTATACGATTTTTCTATATATTCTTTTAGGCTAAGCGAGACGGTATTATCTTAATTATATTAACTAATCTTCTACTTTCCGTAATATATATTTTTAAATATAAAAATATTTTAATATAAATATTAACTACTCTTATTATTATATAAATTAGATATTTATTACTTATTAGATAGTTTAAACTTTATACCTTAAAAGTAAACTATATAAAGTCTTATAGAAACTTTTTAATAAATTAGATCTCTATTAGTATACTCTTAGTTCCGATTATATTAGTAACGCCCTTTTACGAATAATCCTTATTAACGCTTACTAAGGCGTCCCTAAATTAGAATTTATATTTTTTAAACCCGCGAAAAATACAGAGACGCTTATATCTAACCTCCGTTTCTTTTTAGAAATAGCCCTAACTTATTAATTTAGTAGCTTATAGTATATTTAAAGCTTTTACTTACTACTACCTCCTCCTAATACTCTAAGCCCCGATATTTTTTACCTTAATCGCTAATATTAGAAAACCTTTAACCGGCCCTTAAACTAATATCGTAATAATAGCGAAAATAACTTTACTCGTAACCTAAAAGCTAATATTTTATAGAACTATAAGTACTTCGTTTATAGTAAGACTAAATATTAGTCCTCTAAATATATAAAAAAGGAACGTAAAGTATTTAGATATACGTTTCTAGCTTATTATACTTTTACTAATATAAAGGTTAACTTCGACGCTTATCTTATAGAATTCGAAAAGATAGAAAAAATACTAAAGGAGGATAGTAATAATAAATAAGCACTCCTATCTTATAAACTTACCGAAATTTTATACTATACTTTATTATTTATATAATTAACTTAAATATTTTATATACCCCGAATTACGGAACTAACGGAAAACTTACTATTAATATTACTTTAAGTAGCTAAAATATTATATTAGTTAGTATATATATACTTTTTAATAGGAGATAACTCCTATAAGCTTATACTTATTATAGCTCCCGCTATTTATTTTACCTTAATAGACCGCTATTCTTAGATAATATTTTAAAATATTCTAATTAATATTAATATAATATCTATATTAATATTAGGTTAATCTTAGTTTAAAGTATTATAGCTTCTTATACCTTTATTATCCCTTAATAAGTTTACCGCTAGCTAAATATCTATTAAATTTAGTAAAAGTTAAACTATTACCTTTATTAGCTTTATTTAAGTTATAACCTTAGTAAGTAAGATTATATTCTATATCCTACTTACTTAAACCCTATTCCTCTTATATTTAATAGATATAGATTAACTAAGGATATTTTTTTATAATATTTTAAATTACCTTATCTATAATATAACTAAGATCCCTATTATATATAAATAAAGTTATCCTTAGTTTTTCCTTTTACCCTCGGAAAAAGTAATATTATATTTTACTAAGTAGGAGATATGCTAAATTTATAGATAATTTAAGCACCTTAGCGTATCCTATCTATACTAATTACTTACTTAAGCTAGATATAATACTAATATCTAAGCTATTAAGGCTATCTCTAAGGTTTATTATTAGTACTAATTAAATAGCCCCGCGCCTTAATAATTTAAATTTAAGCTAAAGGATAACCGTAATTTTAACTTTAAAGTTATTATAGATATTCTTTATATTAACTAATAAGTTATTTTATATATTATTAACTAAGCTATAGCTTTTTAAGCTACTTAGTTTCTCTTATCTCTCTCCGCGAAAAATATTTAGAATACCTTTTATATAATTTAGATTAATATTTACCTTAGACCTCTTAATATTATTTATTATAATATTAGAAAAAACTTTAATTTTTAAGAGTTTTATTTTAAGGCCGCTACCTTAAGTATTATATATACCTAAGTCCCCGTTAAGGTATATTAGTTAGTTAAAAAAGTTAAATAATATTATACCCCTTTTTAATATACTTATAAAGTAATCTTAGCCGAACTTTAACCCGATATCGGTTAGGATTCTATCCTATAAATAGCTATAAAAGTAATTAACGATATAGTAAAACTTAATAGACTTATCCTAACTTTTTTAGTTTTTAAAGCTTACCTATATATATACCCTAACTTAGCTTTAACTCTTTTTACCTTATAATAAGCTACCGCTATCTAAAAAGCTATAATTAAATTTCGGAAATATTATACTTAATAAATAGTTTATAACGCTTTATTTATACGAAATAGCCTTAATATTTTTAATATTCTATAGCTACCTCTAAATAGCTAAGTTTACGTTTAGCGCAAACTCGGTAAATAGATAAAACTATATACTTTTCTTTTTATCGATAGCTATAATATTATTATTAATCTCCTATACGGACCTTATTCTTTTTAATTTATATATATCCGCTTTTTTCTAATACCTTTATATAAAAGCCCCGAATTAATACCGACTTTACCTCCTCCTAATATAAACTTAACTTTAATATTATCCTAAGTAACGCCCTATCTAAGGATTATTATATATATTTTTTAAAATCTTTTTACGGATAACGCCTTTATAACGTAAAAAGAAAAAAATAATATATTATTATTTTTCTAGCTTTAGGCTAAAAGAAAGATTATAATAGCTAGCTAATTTTTTAAAGCCTTAGATATTTAAGAGATTAATAACCTTATTAGCTATAATATCTTTTTTTTTAAAAAATATAATACCGTTAAGTATTATAGCGTTCGCGTTTTTAAAGCTTATATAGTTTAGGAAATTAAGGGGATAGGCACTAACTACTTATATAAAAAATCTAAGCTTATTATCGTAAGTTATAGTAATAAAGGTAAAGATACTATTTTTACCTAGTCCCCGATAATATAATAAGTTAGCTAGTAGCTTATTTTCGCTTTTACCTTAGCTACCTTTTAATTAGGATTTAAACTAAGCTTATATAATATTACCTAAATATACTTATAATTATAATCTAACCTTAAAAGGATTATTATCGCTACCTTTCCCCTTAAAATAAAAAACTAGTATTTTCTAGATATTATAATTTATATTATTAAGCTACTATACGGTATTATAAAAGCTAATATTTACTAGTTTCGGACCTACTAAGATTATTATCTTTAATAGCTACGAATATAGATATTAACTTTTAATACTTACTTTCTCGTTAAGTATAGCGATTAAGCGTATTTTAAGCTTATTAGTTTATAGACTAATAATATTTTTATATTTAATATAAAAGCTTTTAGATAACTAAAAGATAAGTAAATAACCGCCGCTTAGTTCCGCACTAAACTTAAGGTTATTCTTTAAGCTAAGGATATTACGGACTTTAATAAATCTTAGATTAACCTTACCTTAAGTTTAATCTTTTTTTAATAAAAAGGCTAAGCGGCTAAGATTTAATATATTAACTACTCCGCCTTAAATTATACTTAGTAATACCTTAAATAATATACTTAAGGTACTTATATTATTTTTATTTATTAACTTAAAGCTACTTATAATCTTTTTATCCCTATTTAGAAATAATTTCTAAATAAAAAAGATTATAAAAAGCTTAATAAAAAGTTATAATAATAGTAAAAATATTAAAACTAAAGATTATAATATATCCTTATATTACTAAATAATATAAAGCTTTATATTTTTACTAATAGTTTTTTTATAAATAACTCTAACTTATCCTTATAAATCGAATACGTTATTATACTTAGATAAGAAACCGGCGGTAAAGATAAGTTTACGCTTTTTAAGAATATTATTTACTAAAGCTTAATAAAATATAAAAAAGTAATACGGTTTATATTAGCGTTTAAAATATATAAGATATTAGCTAGCTTCGATATTAATATCTTTATTAGCTTAATATTAATAAAAATTCGGTCTAAACTTAGATTAAGCGTAATTTAAATTATTATCTATACTAACTTATATTTACTATATAAATATTTAGTAAAGCTTAGGATTACGAAAAAAAAAGTTAATAATTAATATTATATTAATAAGAAAGTCCTATAAAAACCGGGAAATTAAGAAAATTAAATAGATAAATAGTTTAGATAACTTTATAAATATTATAACTAAAGATAATCTAAATAAGGCGCTAGAACGCCTAATCGATACTAATACTTTTAATATCTAAGTCTAAGGCTTTATAACCTAAAAGGAGAAACGCCTAAACTTAGTATAAGCTAAGAAATCGCCCCTTCCCGAAAAAGAAAAAGTTACTAGTATTAAACTTATATAAGAAGAACTAAAATCTATATAAGTATAAAATAAAATCTATATATACTTAGGATAAGGGGAAAAAGGGTATATTATATAAGATATATTAGAGAGACTTAGGTAATAAAAAGTAAAGTAAGTTTTAATTATATTTTTATTATAGTATTTTAAATAGAAGCTTTAATAAACTCCTAATTAATATTAGATTAGTTTTAGGAAGAGATTAGATTATACTCGATCTAATACTAAGTATAGAAGAAGAGAGTATATATAAGGATATTTTATATATAAGTAAACGTAGAATTCCCTTCGTTTTTAGAGAAGATATAAACGAATATTATAAACTAGAAGAATTATACTTTTAGTACTAGTAATCGCTATTAACTCCTATATACGCACTATAAAGGCTAACTAATAGCTTTAAAAGTTTTACTTTAAGCTTTTTAGTTTTCCCCCTCTTAAAATATATTTAAGATAGTTTTAAGCTATATAAAGTATATTAGTATATAAAATATTATTATTTACTTATTATAGAAAATTATCTTATTAAACTTTATTTTATTTTTTAAGTTTATAAGGAAATTATTTTATTTTATTTATTTATATACTAAAGGCCTTTATAATATCTAAAGCTTTTATAATATATTAAGTAAGAAAAATCCCCTAAAATAAGGTAAAACCCCCTAACTATAAAAAAAAAGCTTATTATATACTTATATAAAAATATAATAGTAACTAATAATAATATAATATAATAAGCTTATTACCTAAAGGTAATCTTAAATAATATAAGAAAAGTAAAATAAAGAGGAGAGTACGAAGAAAAGGAAAGTTTATAAAGTATAAGGCGGAAGGAGCGGGGCGGTATAGCGTAGCGCGGGGCGGTGCGGGGCGGTGCGAGGCGAGGCGGTACGGCGCGGGGCGGAGGAAGGAAAGTCCGAGGGGGGGTAAGGTAAAGTAGCGGGGTAGCCGCTTTATTATTTATTAGTAATTAAAGGGGGGGGGTATATCTTTTTCCTTTTTACCTCTTTTTTTTTCTTTTTTTTCCTTTTATTATTTTTAAAAAAAGGTATATTTTTAACCCCCTCTCTTAACTTTTCCCTTTTTTTTAACTTTTATAATAAAAAAATAATAATAATAATTATATAACTATATATTAATAAAATAATAATATTATAATATTTAAAATTACTTATATAAAGCTTTATAATATCCCTTATATTATATATATAGCTTAACTAGCTAAATATAAGGTTTTATATTAAAAATAATAAGGTAAATAATATTATATTATATAACTATATATAAATCTAATAAAATATATAAGCTTTTAGTTAGCTAATTATTATAATTATATAAAAGCTTAATATAAATATTATAAAATAAGTAAAGCTAGAAGTAAAGTTAAAAGCGGGGTTAAAGCTTAAATATTAACTAAGTTATAAATTTATTTAAATAAATTATATGCTATAATTATAAAGGCGGCGAGATATATTAATAAAGGAGAATAATTAAGTAGCTTATAAGTAAATATAAAATAAAATAAAGTAAAGTAAAGTTTAAAGCTAGCTAATAATAAATAATAAAAGTAATTTTAAGCTTACTTATATTATATTTAAAACTAAAATAAAATATCGGAGCTTTAACTTATTATAATAATAATACTAACTAAGGCTAGCGCTTTAATAAGGGCGGTTATTTTAGTAGCTATTTTATTTACTCTTTTTATAGCTATAATTATTAATCTTTCTCCTTATAAGTTATATATACTAATCTTATTATATTTTAAAATATTTACTATAAGTAGCGAGATAATTATTAAAATAAATAAAGTAAAAGGTAAAATAGTAAAAAAGATAATAGTAAAGATAATAATAATAATAGTAGCGATAATAATAATAAAGATAAATACTCCTACTAAATTAGAGGTAAAGGTAATAGTAGTAATAAACCTAAAGCTAAGAGCGGTAGTAAAAGTAGTAGCGGAGTTAGAAGTAATAAAAGTAAGGGAGCTTATAATAATAATAATAATAGCTATAAAGTTTAAAATTATAATAATAATAATAATAATAGTAACGGTAATAAGAGCTATAATAATTATTAAGTAAGTAATTATTTAACTATATAAAATTATATTATTAAAATTTATAATAAAAGTTCGATTTTATTTTAATAATATTAATAATACTTAAGCTTAAATATTATATAAAATTTATAAAATAAAATATAATATTAATTAGTAAATAATAAATAATATTAAAATAATTTAATTAAAATATATATTAAATAATATATTTAAGCTAAATTATATATTTAACTTAAACTTAATAAAGTTATTATTAAAAATAAAGCTAAAAGTAAATAAGGGGGTAATAGCTTTATTACTTATTTTTATTATCTTAATTATTAAGTAGTCTTTATATACGTATATATAAGGTAAAGAAAGTAAAGGTAACCTAAATCGTATATAATTAAGATAGATATCCTTCCTACTTCGTACGAGGAAGGACAGCTATATAGCTAGTTAATATTCTACCCCCTATACCTCCTTATCTATTATAAGATATCTCCTAGCCCCTAAGTTATACGAGTTATAACTTAGGTATTAATATATAAGTTATTATAAGCTTCTATTATATCTGAGGTATCTTTTATATATATATTATATAGTAAATATAAAAAGGTATAAGATAATAATACTAATACTTAATTTTTTCTTTTTATAAAAAGAAATAATATACTTAACGGAAAAATAAAGATATATCGTACGAAGAAAAAACTCTTTAGCCCCTTAAGGGTCTTTAAGAAAAATAGTTATATAACGTTAAGCGAATATATAGCCGAAAAACTCTATAAAGGTAAATAACGCCTTATATATATTAAAATAAAAAGAACTGCTAGCTAAAAAATAAATATCGGATTATTAGATAAACTAATCTAGCCTCTATTAAATAAAAGTTTTACTATAAAGGTTCCTTATAATTATAATATTAAGGAAAATAAGTAGTAGTATTATTTTTAGTAACCTTATATTAAAAATACTAAAAATTATTATAAAAAGAGGGAAAAAAACGGATTCTGCCGCGCTTTACCGCCTTTAGAGGGGTATAAAAACCTCGCTACCCCCCTTCTTTCTCTCTCTTTCTTTTTCCTCCTTTCCTCTTCTTTTCTTCTTTAAGCTAGATAATAATAATAATAATAACTTTAAGATTAAGAGGTTAAGTAAGACTTAAATAGTTATACGATATATTATACTTATCTATATATATTATTATTAGTTATATAATATACCTCCTTATCTTAATAGCGTAATAGCGTATTATCTTAGCTTTTTTTAAGTTTATATCCCTTATAATAGTAATAAAAACTATTATTTAATATAATTAATAGCTTTAAATATAAGTTTTTAAATAAGGGTAATTATATAATTATAAGGCTAATATAAGAATAGGAAGCTAAGGTTCGCCTTATAATAATATTATTATACGATATATTCGTATATTTAGATAACTCCTAAAATCCGCGATATATAGTTATTATTATTATATAATAATTATTATATTTCTTAGTAATACTTATAGCTAGTTAGGGGGTAATTATAATAAAGCTATATAACGTTTATATACGTAATCTATACCTATTCGATATATATTAGGTAAATAAAAATAAGGCCTATATTACTTATATTTAGCGCTTTTATATAATATAGGATTCTTTTATATAATAAGCTATAGCGTTATATATTCTAGTACTAGCACTTTACGCCTTAGTTATAGTATTTATAATATTAGCTGATAGCTAGTAGGGGGGAAGGGTAATAATAGTCCTAGAAAGAGCACCTCTAAACGCGGAGGAGTATATTACTATCTCGGTCGATAAGTAAGGAGGTTCGGGAGCGGGGGAAAATAGTTAGGGGGTTAAATAATAGTAATATTAGTAAAAAATAGCGTAAAAAGCTTATAGCTTTGCTATTAAAATAGCGTAAAGGTTAGGCGATATTAAATAAATAAATAAAGATTTAATATATATAAAATATAAATATAAAAAAAATATAAAAAAATATAAAGATTAAATAGGGAAATTAAAATATAGGCTATTAGATAAGGGTAAAAAAAATAAAATAAAAGAAAAGAAAAGAGTAGATAGGTTATATAACTTAAG
This sequence comes from Ophiocordyceps camponoti-saundersi (nom. inval.), assembly GCA_003339415.1. Classification (NCBI taxonomy): domain Eukaryota; kingdom Fungi; phylum Ascomycota; class Sordariomycetes; order Hypocreales; family Ophiocordycipitaceae; genus Ophiocordyceps; species Ophiocordyceps camponoti-saundersi. The sequence continues at coordinate 23,044 of PDHQ01000216.1, read as the reverse complement.
CTAGTTATTAGACCGAAGCTTTAATATATAGTTAGTATAAATTCGTAAATATAAGGGTTAATAACGCTATATTAGGGCTAGCTTTAATATAAGCGTTTACTAGATTATTTTTACTATCTATTTAGCGGATCTTAGAAATTTCTTTATATTCGTATAATTTATAGATAGCTATAATATCTATTATAAGCTATTTTTCTATTATCGAGCTAAGCTAAATAAGGTAGTTATATAGCGATTATAAATTAGTATAAAGGATTAGGGGTATTAAAGGGGAGCTAAGAGATTATATAATATTTTAAATTATTATATATAGTACGAGACTAAAATTAACGCTATTAACTATACTATAAAGTTCGCTTATAAGAACGCTTCTTATAACCTATTTATATTTTATAAAGGTTTAATATAAGATATTACCTTATATAATAAATAAGTTTTTAAATTAGTTTTTTTTACTTAAAATAATAAGGGTGCTAAGTTAAGAAGTTAGGTTACGGTTATTAGCGAAAAACCTATCTATAAAGATAAATAATTTTATATAAGATAAGTTAAGGGGAATAAAGCGTAGTCCCCGGGAAGCGTTATTAATCTATTACTAAATTCTCTTATTTAGATCTATAATATCTTATAAGGATAGGTCTATTACTTAAGTAGCGATAGTAAGGTTATATAAAGCTTTTAATTAGTAAACTAAAGTAATATAGGCCTTATAAGCGCGCTAGCTAATAAAGTCTTATAAAGCGGACTTACTAGTAAGGTTAATAAGCTAAAAGCTAGAAGCCTAGCTTTTTTATATAAGAATAATATTATATAAATCCTATATTATATAGCCGCTATTAAAGTTAATAGAGGCGCTATTTATAAGAAATATTTTTAGTTTCGTATAAAACTAAGCTTTCGCTAGCTTAGTTTCCTTAAGTTAGGAGAAATAAGAGGAGGCGAAGGAGAATATATCGTTTATTTATAATCTAATAATACCGAATATAGTAAGTCTAGCTATAATATATAAAAGATAGGGGTTATATAATAATAAAGTTATACTAAGTTTCGTATAATAATATTAGTAATAAGTTTTAAACTAATAAAGCCCTAACTTAGCGAGTTTATAAAGGGGTTTTTAGATATATAGAAAAATATATAAGGGATATTAGTCTTATAGCTCTTTCGGTAAGTAAGTATAAATTATATAACTTAATAAATTAGAGGATTATATATATACTTATATAATATCTTATAGCTCTCCCTATATATTATATAATTATATTAAAGTAAGTTTAAAAGTAAAAAAAAAGTATTATAATATATATAAAATTATAGGTAATTATATAAGTATTTCTTTCTTACCGTTATCGCCGTACCCTTAAACGATAAGCTAGGACTTCTTATAAAGTTTATTATTTAGATTTTTTACCTCTTATATAAGACGCGTTTTAAAAATACGCGTATTAGGGTCTAATATAAAGTTATATTATACGAATATAAAGACTTCCTAGGCGGATAAGGTATTAATTTTATCGCGGTTAGAAGCTTTAAAAAGTATCCCTAAGGTTATAATAATTCTTTATTAATAAAATTATATAGCTAAGGTATAGTTATCTTTTTCCTTTATAATAATAAATAAGGAGGGGAAAGCTTTATATAATACCTTATTTTTAGGTATTATAATCGGGATTTTAAAATAGACTTTATTTATTATAGTTTAGGGAAAAAAGGGACGGAGATAAGGTTTTATTTATATTATATAAAAGCGTATTAGTCCGAAGGGAAAGTTAAGAATAATATCTTAGCTATTAAAGCTTAAAATATAAAAAAGGCCTTACTACTTATCCTTTTCTTACTAAATAAGGACCTCGCTTTAAAAAGGAAAAGATAAGATATTATATAAATTAGGGCTATTTTTTATATATAATATTTATAAAATATCCGCTTAAGCTTTAAGTTTCTATATTTATTTTATCGCTTATTAGATTATATAAGCGTAAGTAATAATATCTAAAGCTAGTAATAAGTTATATAAAATATAAAAGTAAGCGTTAAAAATAAGGAGGGTAGGAATAAGGCTATTAGGGCTAGCGGTATTATTTATAGCTTTTATAGCTATCTATAAAATCGTAATATTATCGGTCTTAGAGTTAATTTCTTATTAAAATATATTATACGCTTATTAAAAAGGGGCGTAAATATATTTAACCTTACTAATAGCTTAATATACCTTTATAAGTACTTTTTTATAAGATAATCTAAGGAGTTTAGCGTTTATATAAAACTCTTTTAAGGTAAAGTTTATACTAATATTATAAGAAATAATATTAGGTAAGCTTTAGTAAATATAAATCTAATATCTATAAAGGGCATTTTATATATTTATAGCCGATATATTTCGTATAAAGTATATAGCTTAGAATAAGGTAGCTTTATTAATAGCGTATAAGATTAGCTTACCGCTAAAGTAAAAGATATTAATAATAAAGGAGTAATTAAAATTATAATTATCTTTAATAAAAAACTTAAACTAATATAATTTAGCGTTATATAACTAATATTAGTAATAAAAACGTTAAATTAAGTTAAGGGCCGCTAGTAAGATATTAAAAAAGCCGGCTTTCCGAAAGAGGTTATAGAGGCGTTATATATATAAGTAGCCGAAATAGTAATATAACTAGCGTAGTTTATATTCTATATAGTATAATACTAATTCCTATTATAAAACGTTAAAGAAGGGATATCCCTATTTCTATATAATAGGGACTATAGTGCTATTATATTAGATAATAATATCTTATATATTATTATAGAAAGTACGGAGGTAGTTAGTATCTTTAAGATAGAAAAAGAAAAGGGTAAAGGTATTAAAGATATAGTAGAGGACCTTACTAAGTAGGTTTCGTACGATAATAGTGCTAATTAGTTTTATAAGTTCCGAGGAGCTAAAATAGATAGCGTTATTAGTAAGGGTTTAATTAATTATTATATAAAGGTATTCTTAAATATAAGCTTTTACTTATAGCTTTCTAATAATTAAAATTTTAGTAGCTCCTATATCTTAAAGCTTACCTTAATATATTATATAATATATATTAAAAAGGAGGAACTATTTTATAAAAATATTAGGGGCTTTAATATTATAAATATTATCGCTTATAAGATAATATATATAAGCGGTAATAATAAAGAAAAAGATTATAGTTTCCTTATTTATAATATTTTTATTATTTTCGGAATCTTTATCGTATAACTAAAAGAACTAAGAATTTTATTCCTTAGAGCTTTTATATAAAAGGAGGAAAGCGTTAAACTCCTTATTCGTAAAAGGTTATTAGTTAGTTTTTTCGCAGCTTATTAGGTACTATTTCCTAGCTTATTTAATATTATCTAAGCTATAGTTAGTTAACTAATAATTTTCTTTCTTATAAACGAAATATCTATATATTATATAAAGGATAAAGCGGCGTTATTATAAAGGTCTATTATATTATATAAAAGTAAATTTACGGGGATAAAAAGATAGTTAAGGAAATAAATATCCTAAAATTATACGAAGCTTTATATAGTTTATATAACGATAATTAGTAAAGAACTAGTTTATACCTTAATCGGTAGCGATAATAAAAGAGGAATATAGTTAGTTAATAAAGGATTTATACGAAATATTTTAGAATATTATAGCTAATTCGAGTTCCGGGATACCTTTATAAGCTTATATAACCGTTATAAGAAGTTACTTCTCCCCTTAATAGTCCGTGCTTAAGGCTTATTAAACTAGTTAAAGTTTATTAAGGAGGGTATTAAGGGTATTTATTATAGTCCTATTAGGTTATTTATATTATATAATATTAAATAAAAGTATAATCTAGTTTATTTAATATAAAGAATAATTCGTATAAGTATTAAAATATATATCTAAAAAGTATAGATTTTATCTTATTATTTATCTATATTAATAAAATATAGGAAATAGTCCTAAGCCTTATCTAATAAGATATTCGGAAAAATAATATAATATTAATCTTCTATAATACTAATCTTTAAGTAATAGCTAATAAAAATCTAAGTTTTATTAATTAGTATATTATATAGCTTTTTAGTATAATTTTAATCTTTTCGCTATCCCTTAAAGAAAGCGGTAACTTTATTTAAAGAGATTAGTCCGTTCTTAACTTAACGTGTTAGTAATAGCAAATAGACTTATACGATATCTATTAAGGATTAAGGGATATCCGGGATAGTTAGGATTAGCGTTACTAAGGTAGGGTATAATAGTGCTAATTTATTATTATATATTATCTATAATATTTAAGTTATATAAATCTAAGATTATTATAGTTATAGTATAATATTTTAAGGGGGCTATATTAAGATAGTAGCTAAGACCGTCTCTAATTTATAAGGCTATATAGGAGTTATATTTAATATTATATAATCTTATAATATTAGTTTTAAGAGGTTAGGGGTAATATACCTTATTATAAGTTATAGCGGTAAGCTAGGGGTTATTTTATAAATAGGAATAGGGGTTATAAGGAGTCTCGTAAAGCGTTAGATAAGTATTTTATTTCTAAAAAGAGGGATATATTATATAATAATAATTTAAGTTAGTTTTTTAAGGAATATATAGTAAACGTAACTTAGTTAGTAGTAAGTCTAGCCCTTAAGTTTTAATTAGATTATATAAAGAAGGTTTTCCTTATAAAAGTTAAAGTATATAATATCGTATATTTATTATACGATAAATATAGTTAATTCGATCTTTTTAAGTACTTATATAAGGTCCGGTTATATATCTTAGAATATAAAGTTTATACTTTAAGTTTAAATATAATAAGATACTATATTTCCTTTTATTATCTTATTATATAATATAAGGGAGTCGTTACTTATAGTCTATTTATAGTATTTATCGTAGGATTCGTTATCTTAAGAAATCGAAGCTATATTATTATTATATACGTTTCTAAAACGCTATTAAAAATAATATTATATAACTAATAAAAGTACCGGGTAAATATAGCTTTTCGGTTAGAATTTTAATATTAGTATATATCGTACGTTACTTTAATCTTTTAATTTCGGCAGTAGCACCGGGCTAATATAGCTCTTCGGTTAGAACTTACTATCGGAAAAAGGGTAAAAGTATAAGTATCGGATAACGGTAAGTATAGGGGCTTTTCGGAGTTATATAATAATTATCTCTTTACTCTAGCTAATTTATAATTAACTAATAATAATTAATATAACTACTAATTAGTATTAAGTAGTCTTTATATATATATATATATAAAATAAAGAAAGTAAAGGTAACCTAAATTATATATAATTAAGATAGATATCTTTCCTACTTCGTACGAGGAAGGACGGCTATATAGCTAGTTAATATTCTACCCCCTATACCTCCTTATCTATTATAAGATATCTCCTAGCCCCTAAGTTATATAAGTTACGACTTAGGTATTAATATACGAGTTATTATAAGCTCCTATTATATCCGAGGTATCCTTTATATATATATCGTATAGTAGATATAAAGGGGTATAGGATAATAATATTAATATTAATATTAAAAAGTAAGTTAAAATAAATAATAGTTAGAAAAGATAAGGAGGTAGGTAAAGCGGAGAAGGAAGTAAGTAAGGTAAAGATAGCTAATAAGGTAAAATAAGCTAAGGGCGTAGAGATAGCTAAAAATATAGCGGGGGAAATAAAAGTAAGGGTAAAAGAGAAGTTAATAAAGGCGGAGATAATAAGAGCTATAAAAAAGCTAAAGCTAAAGCTAAACCTTATTTAAATATTTAAATCTTTTTCCGCAAAGTTTATATTAATAGCGTTAAAATATATAGCGGAGAGCGATAATAATAGCTTAAAAAATAAGCTTATAAAAATTAAAAACGTAATTAGGCGCGGAGGATAAGGTAAAAAGTAAAGGTAGAAAAAAAATAAGTAAGCTAAGCGGGGCTAAGTAAATTAAGGAGTAAAGTTAAGAGTAAAATATAAGGTAAATAAATAATAATAATAATATAGCGAAAATACTAAAAACTATCCCTTATATTTAAACTTTATATTTAAATATTTTAATATATTTAAATATTATAAAATAATAAAAAAAGTTAAATTAGCAAAGGCGTTATAAGTAAATAAATTATAAAGTAAAAAAGCTTATAATAGCCTTATAGCTAAAAGCTTTATTAAAGTTTTTATAATTTTAAATTAAACTAATAAAAAATACTAATAAAAGCGTCCTTTTATAAATAATTAGTTTATAATATAAGGTAAAGTAAGCTATTATCTTATCTTCTCCGCTATTATAAAAATAATAAGGGGTTATAATTATAAGAATATTATAAATATAAAAAAACTTATTAAAGCTAATTTTATTATTATAAAGCTAAGTTAAGGCGCTACTTAGAAATTTTAGAAAGCCTTAATAAATTTATAAAATATTATTAAGTTTTAATTAAAGTAGTTTATTAATAAGGTATTTAGAAAACTAGCTATATTTTCGAAGCTTTCCTTTTTTAGAGTTTTAGTAAAGCTATTATTTTTTATAAAAATAAGCTTTAAGAAGCTTTAAGGATTAAGAGGCGATATCTAAAATTTATACTTAAGTAATAAAAGAAGATTAGAGGGATTTAAGGGGGATATAAATAAAATAAAGCTAACTTTTATAATATTAGTAAAGGTATACGGTAATTCTCTTAAAAGCGGAGCGGATATAAGCTATAAGTTTTTTATTATAAAGGAGTTAATAGCTATAAGCGGCGTAATAAATAAGTAAATATTAATAAGGAGGATAAAAATTTTAGACTTAATATAGTAAAAAGGGGTTATTTAGTACGCCTTAGAGATAACGCGGAGGTATTTAAACTAAGTTATAGCTAGCTATTAAAAGATAAGGCTTTTAAGTTCCTTACCTAGCGGAGTTAAAATAAAGTAAATTATAGCGCTAAAAGTAATTACGGACCTAATAACTTTAATATAAATTTCCCTTACTTAAAGGAGTAAAAAGCCTTAAGTAAATAAAGTAAGCTTAGTTAAGGCTAGCTATTAATAAGCGAGCTTCTTTATAAGGCGGCGGAGGTGCGGCTTTTATTAAAGTTTACGGTAAATCTAAACCTTAAGTATATATACCTCTTATATAAGTTAAATAATATTCTTATTAAAAACTAGCGGAGTTATATTAGCGAAGCGGGCCTTTATAAAGTAAAGGAGCTTACTTTTTATAAGAAAAATATTAAAAATTTTTTTTTACTTAAAAACTTACTTACCTCCTTATAGCGAATTTTTATAATATTTAAATAAAAAAAGTTTAGCTATCTTATTAAAGTAACTAGCGTAAAAGTATTCGAAGTAGCTTTTTTAATTAAGATAAATATTTTTTTACTTATTTTAAATATAATTAATATTTTTTAATAAGTTTTATTTATATTTAAATCTTAATTTTCTTAAATTAATTAATTTTAAAATTTTAAAATTTATATTTATAATTATATTATTTTTATATATTATTTTTATAATATAATTATATTAGCTATATTTTAAATAAAGGTAGCTATAATTATAATTTAGTTTTTACTAGAATATTATTTTATTATAAAGTTTAGCGTTTTTAAAATAAATCTCCTTAATTACTTAAAAGTTTAGTTAAGGGCTTTAAATATATATTTTAAAGCTAGTTATAGTTTAAGTTATATATAAGATTTATTCTATCTTATATAAAAATATAAAGGTAAAGTATATATTTCTTAATCGCTTATTAGCGAAGAGTAAGCTTAGAATAATATTATAGCTAAGCTATATTAAGTAAATAATAATATAAGTATTATAAATAAAGATTTTAAGCTAAGAGGAAAAGAAAGAAAGGAAGAAAAACTCTTATAAGCGAAATCTTAGTAAAATATATAAAGGTATATACTAATAAGGATAAGAGAGGGTATAGTAAAATCCTAATAAGGAAGTAATTATATTTCCTAGTAATTTCCTTTAAAGTCCTTTTATTTAATTTTATAATAAGGTTTTTATAAGTTATATAACTATAATTAAGAATCCTTAGAAATTATTATAAAAAGTTTAGGAGAAATCCTTATAAGTGCTAGCGTGTAATAATTAAAAACACTAAGTAAGTTTTTCCTTAATTAAAATATATTAAAGGCTATTAAAGCCCCTTAAAAAATATATTATAAAGTAAAAATATACTTTTTTAAGGCCGGATTATTATATTAGTTTAATTACGCTAAGATTATTTTACTCTTATTTAAGCTATATAAGAAGCTATAAAAGCGCTTAAATTATAAAAACTAGCTTATAATATATATAGCCTTTATTAACTTTCTTTAAAGCTTTAATAAAGTATTTAATTCTAAAAATATTTTTTATACGCTAATTAATTTACCGCCCCCCCTTATAGCTAACTTAATAAATATTATATTTATAAGTTTTTACTTTTAAAATATTACTAAGTAATAATGTTATTATTATTATAATTAAATTAATTATTTTAAATATAATATTTTAAAGCTTTATTAATAAATAAAAGTATTAAAGTTAAAGCTATATATAAATAAAGTAAGGTAATTAAATATAAATTTAAAAAGTTTTAATTAAAGGAATAATAAATAAAGAGAAATATATATATATTAAATATTATAACTTAGGTAATTTTTAACTATATTATATTACTTTATATAAAAATAATATATATATAACTTAAGCGCGTAAATTTATTAATAAGTATATATTATAATTATATTACGCTTTAGCTTATAAACTAGCGCTAGTAATATATAATAATTAATATTTAATTAGCTTTATATTTATTATAATTAAGTTATCCTTTAAGCTTTTTATAACTAATATAATATTATTTAATTTAATATACTTATTATATAAGTACGTTTTTATTATTTATATATAAGTTTATCTTTTCTTACCTTAAGCAGTATTATAATTCTAAGCTTATTAGAATTTTCCTTATAAAAATTAAAGTTTAATTCCTTAAACTATAAGGAAGCCCTTTTACCCTTTTATTTTTATTTTTATAAAAGCTATTAAACTATTAGCTAAGGACTATATAAAATATTAAGCTAATATAATTATATATAACTTTTCTATCTTATATTCTTATTTCCTTAGCTAGCTTAAAAAAAGCGCTATATAAGGGATTAGTTTATAATTAATTATAGCTAAATTAAAAAAGGTTTATAATAGATATATTAAAGTTTTCCTAATAGCGCTTAGTTATCGCGCGGAGTATATAGTTAGCTTAAAAAGGGAGCTTCTCTCCTCTTTCCTTCCTCTTTTTAATAGCTTTAATTATAACTTTACTTTAGTTTATTTATATTATTTATATTATTTATATTATTTATATTATTTATACTATTTATATTATTTATATTATTTATATTATTTATATTATTTATACTATTTATATTATTTATATTATTTATATTATTTATACTATTTATACTATTTATATTATTTATATTATTTATACTATTTATATTATTTATACTATTTATATTATTTATACTATTTATATTATTTATACTATTTATACTATTTATACTATTTATACTATTTATATTATTTATATTATTTATATTATTTATACTATTTATACTATTTATACTATTTATACTATTTATACTATTTATACTATTTATACTATTTATACTATTTATACTATTTATACTATTTATACTATTTATATTATTTATACTATTTATACTATTTATACTATTTATACTATTTATACTATTTATACTATTTATACTATTTATACTATTTATATTATTTATATTATTTATACTATTTATACTATTTATACTATTTATACTATTTATACTATTTATATTATTTATACTATTTATACTATTTATATTATTTATACTATTTATATTATTTATATTATTTATACTATTTATACTATTTATATTATTTATACTATTTATACTATTTATATTATTTATACTATTTATATTATTTATACTATTTATACTATTTATACTATTTATATTATTTATACTATTTATATTATTTATATTATTTATACTATTTATACTATTTATATTATTTATACTATTTATTAGAGCTTATTTCTATTCTTTACTTCTGGACAAGACATAGTAGCAGAGGAGCAGAGGCTGGCTACCATGATATCGCGAAGGATAGCTTTTACTGTGCAGCATGCGTCAAATCGCTCATACCTTTTACATCCGTCCGGCGGCTGGCTCCAGTGGCTGGCCGCTAAGCAGCACTGGCGCAGCTTCGCTGACATTGTCGTGAAGGTGCCTCAGATGGCCGAGTCCATCTCTGAAGGCACACTAAAACAGCTCTCCAAAGGTGTCGGTGACCGTGTCTCGCAGGATGAGGAAATTGCAACCATCGAGACCGACAAGGCATGCATTCCTCCATCGAAGCACCCTTACGTGATGGTACAGTCAACTGAGTTTGCTGATATAACAATCAGATCGATGTTGCTGTAAATGCACCTGAGTCTGGCATTATTAGGGAGATTTTTGTTCAAGAAGAGGATAATGTTGTTGTCGGTCAGGACCTTGCACGGATCGAGCTTGGCGAATCAACCAGTGCAACGGAGAAGAACGAACTTGCAACAGAGCACAACGCTGATGGGGAGAACAAGTCCCTTACTCCACCCAAGGACAAGGAGTCAGACTCCAAGCACCCCATAGAATCAGCCTCTGTTAGAGAAGCGCAATCACAGGAACATTCGCGAGGACCGACGATGCAAACGTCAAAGAGTTCTGGTACCGACTTTCCTGCTCATCACAACCCCGCGCCAGTGTATTCAGGGTCCTCAAATCGCGAGGAGCGTCGAGTACGTCTTCCGCCAAGTTATCGAGCAATGTCGCTTACGAGATGTCGCAGGTCAAAATGAATCGTATGCGATTGCGAATCGCAGAACGTCTGAAACAGTCCCAGAATACAGCCGCCTCTTTGACCACATTCAACGAGGTGGACATGTCCAACATAATAGAGTTCCGTCGATTGTACTTGGATGAGACTCTCAAGAAAACTGGCGTGAAACTGGGATTTATGGGCGCCTTCTCTAGAGCTGCTGTTCAGGCAATGAGAGATCTCCCCGCTGTCAACGCTTCCATAGAAGGGTCTAATGGAGGTGACACCATCGTGTACCGCGATTATGTTGACATTAGCGTCGCAGTTGCCACTGAAAAGGGTCTCGTGACTCCTGTCGTGCGCAATGTTGAATCGCTAGATATGATTGGAGTGGAACGGGCTATTGCTGAGATGGGGAAAAAGGTATGTCTGGATGGCCATCACTATTTGGTTCTGACACAACCGTCACTTCCTGACAGTTTTGTTCTGCAATCATTGCTTAATCCGCCGTTCTCACCAAAGCTAATTCCGAGCATAGGCTCGAGACGGCAAGTTATCCATCGAAGACATGGCTGGCGGCACCTTCACTATCAGCAACGGTGGAATATTTGGCTCACTTATGGGGACTCCTATAATCAACCTTCCTCAAAGCGCAGTATTAGGTCTGCATGCCATCAAGGAGCGACCTGTTGCTGTGAATGGCGAAGTTAAGATTCGTCCAATGATGTACGTGGCTTTGACTTACGATCATCGCCTCCTCGACGGAAGAGAGGCTGTGCAGTTTCTAGTCAAGGTCAAGCAGTGTATTGAAGATCCGCGACGGATGCTCTTATAGTATATACCGATACGTGAAGAAATAATTCTTAAGGAATAATATATTGTACATCTGTTTATATATACTCTCGGGGACGAAAAGAGCCTATTAAGTAATAAGTAACTTATGAAAAGTAAGGTTACTAGCCTACTATTTTCCATATCCGAACTGTTCAGTCGTAGCTAAGAGCGAGATGAACAGCCCTGTCACCTGACTGTTAAGGATAGCCTTATATAGCTACCAAAATAAGCAAAAGAAAAGGTCCTATATATAGGAAGTAAAAGCTAGTATATTATATATATTCTAAGAAGGCTCTAGGCTATCTATCTATACCTAAGGTATAAGTATTATATCTATCTAACTAAGTTAGGTTATATAACCTATACCTATTATTATATTTACTACTATATAAAAATAGTTTAAGGTATTTATCCCTTTTTAGGACTAAGGAAAGAAAAAGAAAATAATAAAAAGAAAAGGAAAAAGAAAGAATATATATAGATTAAGCTTTAAGCGATAATCCCTTTACTTTTAACTAAACTTTATTAAAGCTTACTTTAATTTTACTATACTTAATATTTATTTTATTACCTATTACTATTATATTCGCTTTTAAAAGCGTTAAGTAATTTAAATTATTTTTAATTAATATAATTAATATATTTATTTTATTTTTTATAATTTTTAGTTTATTAAAAGCTTATATAGGAAAATTTAAATTATTAGTTATATTAAGTATTTTTTAAGCGTAAGCTAATAATTTATAAACGTAAATTATAATCTACTTTAGATTTAATTATACTTAGCTAGATAGACTCTTAAGTAAGGACTTAATAAGATAATTACCTAAATTAATACTTTTTAGTATAAGTGCCTATCTCCTATATCTTTTCTTTACTTAATTTCCTACTATAATAGAGGGCTTAATAATAATAAGGTTCGCTAAGTTAGAAATTATAAGCTAAAAAGTAGCTTAAAAAGTTATCTATATTATAAGTTATAGATTAAGTTTATTCTAAGCTATAATTCTAAAATATAATACTTAAGTTATAGTATATATTTCCTCTAAAGTAAAACTTAGAGCTAATATTTAAGTAATAAGGCCTAATAATAGTAATTATTTTTAAGCTATTATTAGCTATTTTAGCGCTAAGTATTTCTTAAGCCTTTTCTTAGAAAGCTTCCCCTTAAGGGGCTAGACTATTATTAGTCTTTCTTTTATAATATATAAAAATTAAAATATAAACTTATTCTATTTATTAATTTAGTAAAAGGTCCGCTAATATATTACTTTTAAGATAAACTAATAAAGATACTTAAGGTTTTTTAAAAATATATTTTTAGCTATAATTTTTAGTCGCTTAAGGTATCTTAGCTTAGATATTAATTTAAGGAAATTAGTTAGCGGGTTAATAATATTTATATTAAGAAAGTTAGTAATAATATTAAATATTTAAACTAAATATATAAGTATAAAAGGGAACGTTAGAAGGTATTAAGTTATTATAATATCCTTAAATTTTTATATTTCCTTTATTTTTACTTTAAGCTAAGTAAACTTTTAGGGCTATTATATAAATCTTATTATAAGCTATACGATTTATTATTTTATTATAGCTTAACTATATAAGGTATTATTTATTATTATAATAATAACTTTTAATAGCTTTATAAAAGCTAAATATAAAAATTATATTTATTTTAGTAAGTAATCTTTAATTAGGTAATATTTAACTTACTTAAAAGCTATCTTAGCTTTAATAAAAAAAGTAATAATTATAAGTTTAACTTTTAACTAAATAAGGTTTTTAATATTAGGTATATCTAAGTAATTAAGTATCGTTTATAAGTTAAGCTACGCCCTAAGGTATTTATAAATTATTTTTCTATTTATCGCCTTATTAGTAACTTATCTTAAGCTTTTAAGTAGCTAGTATAAGTTTTAAGGCCTCTTATATATTATAATATCGCCTTTTTTAAAGCTTATAATAAAAAGGATAAGGCTACTAAGGCTTATATAAAAGGGGATAGCTATAAATATAAGATTTCTATTAGAAGTAAAATTATCGCTTTCTTTTATATCGTTTTATATTAGTATATTAAAAAGCTCTTAATTTGCAAAATCTAATATAATATTAGTTACTTATAATAGTATATTAATAGGCGTTTAGGAAATTATATTTACTAAGTATACGATTATAAGTTAAAGCTACTTAGGTATATTATAATAAGAGGAAACTTTAACGGTAAGATAAGTTAAGGTAAATATAATAAATATAAAAGAAAAAGGGTATATAAAAAAGAAAAGAGAAGAGAGAAATAACCGAAAAAGAAAATATTTAAGTTTAAGTTAGTAAGGCGAAAAAGTAAGTCCTTTTAAAATTATCGTAAGCTAGCTAGTATAGCTAATATTTATTAGTTATCGCTTCTTAGGTATTTAAGCTATATAAGGAAATATTTTAATAAATCTTAGTAAAAAGTTAAGTTTACTATACCCTTAACTATAATACTATTTATATAGCGAATTATCTATAAAACTTTTCCTATCTATTAGTTTAGCTTAAATAAGCTAACCTAAGTTAGCTATAGCTTAGTAAGTTTACTTTCCTTAGCTATATATATAAGATTACCTAGCTTAAATCTAGCTATCTTAACTATTTCCTAGTAATATTTACGGCCTTTAGCTTCTAATTTAAACTTAGCCTTAACTAAGCCCCTTTAGTTAGAGGCTTTAATAATATAATATAAAACTAGATTAGTATATTAACCTCCTATAAGCTATTCTACCTTCTTATTAGCTTTAAGAGCTTTAAAAATTTCTAGGGATAAGGTAAGGGGTAATAACTTATCCTACTATATATTATATAAGATTTTAGATAGTAAAAAGCTAAGTATTTAAACTATCTTATAATTTAGCTATTTTATAATTTTTAATAAGTAATCTAACTAAGATAATTCCTTAGGCCTAGCTTAATTTAAAACTTATAAGAAGATTTAATTTATAATTTTCACGAGGCTAATATTTTAGTAAGACTTAAATAAGGCTAAGATATAAGTAACGCGTCGAGCTTTTAGGAAGGCGGCTACTTCTCTAAACGAGAAGGTAGACTTAAGGTCTAAGTATATAGCTATAAGCGTAAGGGCTACGAAATTTATCTAGCTTTATAATTAAATTAGAGTTTCTAATATACTTACTATCTAGTATACTATTAACTAAGTAAACCTTAAGAAGTAATTAATAATAATTAGTATAAATTTAGCGCTATTACTAATAATAGGGAACGGCTTAATATAGTTTATACTAATAACTTAAAATAGGGCGCTAATAATAATAAGTTAATCTAATAACTTAAGCACGTAAGGTATAAAGAATAAATACTTAGTATAGCTTTTTACGTAAACTATAATATTTTAAGCTATATTTAGCTAGAAAATATAAGTAAAGAGTTATCTATATATTAGCTTTAAGCTAAAGTATCTTACTTTATTATAAGCTTATTTTAGTACTTTAAGCACCTTATCTAGTAAAAGGTAACGCTACTAATTTTTAGATAAGTAGCGATATAAGAGAATATACCGCTTAGGGTATTATCG
Source organism: Ophiocordyceps camponoti-saundersi (nom. inval.) (assembly GCA_003339415.1). Classification (NCBI taxonomy): domain Eukaryota; kingdom Fungi; phylum Ascomycota; class Sordariomycetes; order Hypocreales; family Ophiocordycipitaceae; genus Ophiocordyceps; species Ophiocordyceps camponoti-saundersi. The sequence continues at coordinate 7,788 of PDHQ01000216.1, read as the reverse complement.
AAAGGACGAGGCTTATCGTTTTACTTATACTAATCTAATCCGGTTCCGAGGATTAGTTAATCTTCCCTTAATTAGCTATCTAACTAGCTCCCTATACTAAGTATCTTAAGTAAATCTAGCTAAAGATATAAAGGTATTAAGCTATCTTAGAGTAACTATTATTAGTATAAGTTTCTTAGGTAACTTCTATCCTATTTACTATTATAATAACTTAAGGGCGTTTTATTATAGCTAAGATAGCTTAGGTAAGGTTTACCTAGACTTATTTACTAATAGTATCTTAATCTTATTACCTTTTAAATATTTAAGTAAGTTTTTAAAGCTAGTTTTTCTATCCTTCTATCTTTATAAGCCCTTACTTAGGTTAAAGTAGCTAAAATCTATAATATCTAAAATATTATAATTATTAGATAGGAATAAAGTCCGTAATAAGCTATCTACTATAGTATTTCTATCTTTAGAAATATATTTAAAGATAATATTAAGCTACCTTAGCTTTATTACCTACTTAGTATAAATACCCTTATATCTTTCTACTTTTAGGAACTAGGTTAAAAGTAAGTAATTAGTGAAGATTATTAATAGCTAAATAGTATAAAAGAAATACTTATATTATTAGCAAAACTTAATAATAATATAAAGTTCCCTCTTATATATCTTATAATTCCGCTAAGTTTTTATAAATAAGAAGGAATTATAGAGAATAGATACCTTAACTTTATCTCTTTCTTATAATATAATATAGCTTACGCTATATTTCGATATATTAGTATAAACCTATACCGGCTTATTAAGCTTAGGGCTATATATTATTATTATAGCTTTAGCTATAAACTTTAAGATCGTAAAAAAAAGGGCTTTATATAAGCCTTAAATAAAGGGTATATTCTTAGTTAGTTTAGTTAAAGGTTTAAAAAGCTCCGTATAATTAGTAATCTATCTTTAATATAAGCTTATAGCCCTTAGGAAAGCTTAAACTTATTACTAGTTTACTAGCATAAGCTAGTCCTTAATTTTCTATAGCCGGCTAAGCTTTATCGTAATCTAACCTCCTATATAATATACCTATCTAATAGTAAGGATATTCGTTATTCCTAGGAAAACTTTCTTAAAACTTAACTAGAGGAGAGCTTATAATAATTACGGTAGGAAGTAATCCCTAATAAACTGCTACTACTCCTCGAAGCTTATATACTTAGTAAAGATATCGTTAATATAATTATCTAAGGGTACGATATAATTACTTTCTAAAAGTATTACTAATAGTAATAGCTTAGGTAAAAGTTTAAATATAGCCCTAAAAGCTAACTTTATTATTTTAATAAAGCTATAAGCTACTAACTAGGTTCCCTATAAAAATCTTATTAGTTATAATTAAGAAAAACTTAGGATTTAGAATATTAGAATATAACGGAGCTTAGGGGCTATAAGTATAGCTTAGTAGCTATACTTTAAATTAAATATATTAAATAAACTAATCTTAAAATCTAAGAGTTAATTATAAAGTTCTAATAGTAAGGGAATCGTAATACTTAGTAAGTTTTCGTTTACGTTATAATAATTTATTATTAGCCTTTACTTAGCTTAAAGATTAGATTTATCTTTAATAACTATAATAAGTTTAGCTAACTACTAGCTTAGTTTACTATTAGCTATTACTATATATTTATAAATCCCGAAGTTAATATTCTTATAAATAATCTTCTTTATCTTATACCGCTATAAAGTATTCTATCTTCTTTTTCGACTATAATATTATAATTTTATCCTAAGTATAATTTTTAGGTAATATAAGAAAAGGTTTATTAATAATATATCCTTTATATCTTAACTTTTAAGGTTACGATATATATAAAATATATATATAATCTCCTTCCTTAAGTATCTTAAAATTAGGGGTCCGAGTATAATACCGTATAAATCGAATTACTTTATAACTAAATCTTTATTAATAGTTTAGTTAATATCTTACTATTAGATTTTTCTCTATATTAGGAATAAGGATACTAGGGGTTCCGTTACTTAAGGACTTAGCTAATATTATCTATCTAGCTTCTAATATCGCTTAATATTAGAGGTAACCTCTAAGCTAGCTACCGCTCCCTTAATTATAAGAAGCTTAGGTAGTAGCTATTTAAAGTAAAATAAAGCTAATATAAAATAATCTTAAAACTTAGCTTTAATACTTATATTATCTCTCCTTATTAGTTAAGGTATATAATAAATTAAAAAGGTAATTAAGTTAAAGTAAAAATATTTAAAAAATAATATAAAAATATAAGCTTTTTATAAATATAGTTTAGTAACTTACCTAAGTTATTATTAATATTTTAGTTTAAAGATTTTACGTTAGATATATAGTTAATATTAAAACTATCTATATCTAAGTTTATATCCTCTTCTAAGGATAAGGAAAAATTTAAAAATATTCTAATAAACTTCTTTAATAAAGGTAGCATATTAAGGGCGAGTATAATCTTCTACTAATTAGTAAGAGCTATAACTAGGCCCTCTAATATAATTAGTTTATCCCCCTTAAAAGTCTTATTAATCTTAATAATACCCTCTTATATATCGATAATAGCTTTAATATTAAATAACTATAAGAGTCCTAAAATAATAAGGATACTATCTAAAGCTATAAACTTATTTTTAAGCTTAATAATAGCCTAAACTTCCCTATTAATACCTTATATAAAAACTTAAAAGATAGTAAAATCTTAAATTAGCTACTTTTCTATATTAATAGTTATTATAAAGGTCTTACTAAGGCGATTATAGAAGTAAGCTAAAGTAGAGTTATAATTAAAGCTATCGAAGAGAGGAAGGAGAGGGGAGAGAAGCCCCCCTCCCGAGCTAGCTATATACCCCGCGCGATAACTAAGCGCTATTAGGAAAACCTAAATATATCCGCTATAATCCTCCTTATCTAGCTACGATTAGTTATAAACTAATCCTTTATATAGCCCCCTCCTTAGGCTAGCCGAGGAGGTAAGAGCGTAAGATAGAAGAGTTATATACTACTATGCTAGTAAAATACTTTATATAGTCCCTAGCTAATAGCTTAATAGCCTCCGTAAAGATAAGGATAAGAGGGCGGAAGGGCTTCCTTATAGCTTAAGGAATTAAACCCCGATCCCTATAAGGAAAATTCTAATAAGCTTAGAATTATAATATTACTTAAAATAAGAATTAATAAACTTATATACTAATAGTAAAAACTTACTTATATAGCTAGTATATAAAACTAAGTAGCACTATATTAGTTATAAGAAGCTTAGAGAATAACTTAATTATAGTAAATAGTAAAACTAGCTATATACTTATTACTATATATTACTAGCGCTAATTTATAAGCTAAGGCGTAATATAATTACGGTATATATTTATTAATAAATTTACGCGCTTAAGCTACGCGTAGACTATCCCTATATAAGGTAATATAATAAAGCTAGAAATTACCTAAGCTATAATATTTAGTATATATTTATCCCTCTTTACTTATTATCCCCTTAATTAAAATACTCCGGATTTACTACTAACTACCCCGCTCCGCTTATAAAAAGCCCTAACTCTAATATCTCTATTTACTTATAAAGCTTTAGATAGTTATACTTAAAATAACTAATCTAATTATACTAATAGTAACGCTAGCGCTTAGTAATATTAAAATAAGATTATATAAATACGATATTTATTAGGTTAGTAAAAAGGGGAGGCGGTAAATTAACTAGCGCGTTAGGAATATTCTTAGAATTAAATATTTTATTAAAGCCTTAAAGAAAGTTAGTAAAGGCTATATATATCGTAAGCTAGTTTTTATAATCTAAGCGCTTTTATAGCTCCTTATATAGCCCGGATAAGAGTAGAATAATCTTAATATAATCGGACTAATATAATAGTCCGGCTTCGAAAAGGGTATATTCTTACCTTATAATATATTTTTCGAGGGGCTCTAATAGCCCTTAACGTATTTTAACTAAGGAAAAATTTACTTAGTATTTTTTATAACTCTCCTCGAGAAACTTAGAAATATACGCTAAAAAGGCTTTAAGCTAAAAAGAAAAATCTATAGTTATAGTAATATATAGAAAAAATATTTACTAGAAAATGCTAAGATAAGAAAAGATATAATAAAACTAGGACTTAAGCTTTCTAATTATAGCTTTATCGATCGCAAATTTAGTATATATAGTAGCTAGCTAAAAATCTAGGCTAGAATAAGCTAAGAGCGGCTTTAATATAAGTAAAATTTAATAGCGTTTTATATTAAGATCTTACTCTTATATTTAATTAGCGGTAAGAGGAGCTTTAATTAATATAAAGGTTTTACTAAGGCGATTATAGAAGTAAGCTAAAGTAGAGTTATAATTAAAGCTATTAAAGAGAGAAAGGAGAGGGGAGAGAAGCCCCCCTCCTAAGCTAGCTATATACCCCGCGCGATAACTAAGCGCTATCGGGAAGACCTAAATATATCCGCTATTATCCCCCTTATTTAGCTATAATTAGTTATAGACTAATCTTTTATAATTATTATAAGTAACTTTTAGAACCTTATATTACTTAGGGGCCTAGTTTTAATATTATATTTACGAACGAAGTTAAAATTAAGAAAGTTTACTTAAGATTCTTAATTAGCTAAAATAATAATAAGGGATAGCTTAAAAAATATACGCTTATCTAGTTTATTAAATATAATAGTATATAAGACTCTAAACTACTTAGTAAAGTTCTCTTATTATAATTTAATATTTATTATAAATTAGTCGAATCTAGTAATATTACTATTTACTATTATTACCTTAGCTTTAAGTTTAGCCTTAGCTTTACCTTTTCCTTTTTTTATCTTAGTTAGAGCTTATCGCTTATATAATAATAAGTATTAGAACTACTTAGCGCCCTCCGAACTTACCTACTAAAAGTTAACTAGGTTAATTAGTATAATAAAGCGTTTTACTAGCTTAACTTAATTAATATTACTTATATTATCTTTAGCTTATACCTTTACTAATCCTTTTAAAGCTTATCGAGATATATATAGCTTATTAAAAAGTCCTATACCTAGGTCCTTTATAACCTTAGCTAGTTTCTTATAACGGAGTATAGCTTTAATATCTAAAGCTAGTTTAAAGGTCTTTTTAATAATATCTAAGCGTAAGGATCGGCGCTTAATAGAATAACGATTATTTAAGCTTACTACTATAATAATTACTATAAGTGCCTCTTAGATAATTTTATTAAGTTTAACCTTATTATCTTTTACTAGTATAATTTAGTTTAACTTATTTATTAAACTTTCCTTTAAATCTAACTTATCTATTATAATAATAAGGGTTACTTAAGTAATAAGAGTAGTATTTCCCTAGTCTAAGCTTAACTCTAATAAGACTATATTTAAGTAAATTTAGCTAGATAAATTACCTATTAACTTACCTAATATATTATATAGTTACTAGATTAGTTCTTAAGTTAAGGATTATTTTAAGTAATTATTAAACTTAATACTAACTTAGTATACCGGAATTTACTATATTAGCGCTAGTAAAGGGATAGCTAGACCCTTAGTATCTAAGATATTAGTAGACTTACTAAAGATAAGCCCCTTAAGGATATTTTTCTCCTAAGCTTATAAGCCCTTATAGAATAAAATAGGATAATTTAATACCTTATAGCCCGCTTCCCTATACTAAATATATATAAGTTAATTCTAAAAAAAAAGGGTATTATTAACGTAAACGTTTAATAAATTCTTAGCGTTATAACTTATTATAGTAAAACTTACTTATTTAAATACTTAGTATCCCGTTATCTTAGGAGGCTTAAAGTTACCTTATCCTTAACCTTAACCTTAACTAACTCTATTAAGTTTATTCTAATAGTTAAGTCTCGCTATAATAAGTATTATAAATAATATTATTTTATAAGTATCTTACTAAGGAGTATATTTAGTAAGGGATATCTTAGTAAAGTTAGAGGCTATAAGTATTACTTATTATTCTTATACTTAACCTTAAAAATCTTATCTTAAGGTAAAGCCTAAGCGCTATCTTATTAGTATATTAGGTAAATATTTAAACTTCTCCTAGAAAAGATCCTTTATTATAGCTATAATAGCTACTTACTCTCGAACTTAGCGGTTAGCTTATTTAGCTACTTAAATCTTTATAAAAGCTTAAACGATATCCTAAGCTTTTATTAAGCTAGTTAAGGTAATAGCCCGTTATAATATAATAATATAATATAACTTTTAATTAATAATATTAGAAATAAACTTATAAATTATTATACTTAAAAATATACTCTTAAAAGCTAATAATAGGAGGCTACCTTAAATAAAGTCCTTAATACTAACTAATTAAAGCGTTTAGTAAATCCTATAATAATAAGCTTAAAAAGACTTACCTAAGCTCTAGCTAAATTATACTAATATTTATAGCTATTATAAAATATAACTAAAAGTAAACTTTTCTTTTAAAGTTATCTATAATAGATAAAAGTTATTAAGCGTAGCCTTACCTATCTTAGTATACTTATAGATATTATAAAATATAATATCGCTATTAATAAAAATTTATAGCTTTACTTATTAAGTTAATATTTATAACCTTAATCTTCTTATTATAATATTCGGCGGCTTTATTAAGCTTAATAAACGCTAAGTTAATAGCTTCTAGCTATTAGTAAGTATTACTATTACCCTTAAACTTACCTATATCCTTATTAGTAAGGGTTTTAATAACCTAGCTATAGTTATTTAAGAATAAGAGCCTATCTATATCTAAGCTCTAGTCTAAGTTTAAGATATCCTTAGCTATTTAAAAATAGGTATTAAAAAATAAGGGCTATTATCTAAGTTAAAGGGCTATAATAAATTTAGATAATATAAAAAATAATTTTAAGTTAATAAGGAATAATATAAAGCTTAAATAAGGAGAAGATATTAAGTATAAAGACTTTAATATAAGGTTTCTATATTTTAAGTATATATATAAAAAAAAAAAAGAGAAAAGAGGGGAGAAAGGAGAGAAGGGGATAAGTTAGGTATTTAGTCTAAGTAAGAGCTATCTATATCTATAAGCTAAGAGGTAAGAAGCTAGAACTATTAGGCCCTTATAAGTTAGGAAAGGGAAGAACTAAGTAAGGAAAGGTTAGGTCTTAATTAGAAAAAAGGTTTAAGAGGAAAAAGAGGTAAAGATAAGGCTTTTAGTAATATTAGTTAAAAAGGCTAAGTTAGTTAGTTATATAGATCTAGTTTATAGAAGGTACGGCGGTCGGCGCTAAGAGCTATAAGCCCCCTATCTCGGTTATTAGATAAATAGCCCTATTACCTAACTATTAAGGATAGCCTTATATAGCTACTAAAATAAGTAAAAGAAAAGGTCCTATATATAGGAAGTAAAAGCTAGTATATTATATATATTCTAAGAAGGCTCTAGGCTATTTATCTATACTTAAGGTATAAGTATTATATCTGTCTAACTAAGTTAGGTTATATAACTTATACTTGCTATTAGAGCGAGTATAGCTGCTATTACTTAGTCTTAAGTATTATACCTTAACGGGAAGCTATAAGAGGCTTTATATAGCTTATTAAAATCGTTTCCTTAATATAGTTACTAATTAAGCTTATATTTTAATATAAAAGTTCTTTTAATTAAAGTTATAATAAATATAATAAATATAATAAATATAATAAATATAATAAATATAATAAATATAATAAATATAATAAATATAATAAATATAATAAATATAATAAATATAATAAATATAATAAATATAATAAAT
>PDHQ01000215.1:0-60017 GCA_003339415.1 Ophiocordyceps camponoti-saundersi (nom. inval.) | reverse complement strand
TATATTTTATATATTTTATATATTTTATATATTTTATATATTTTATATATTTTATATATTTTATATATTTTATATATTTTATATATTTTATATATTTTATATATTTTATATATTTTATATATTTTATATATTTTATATATTTTATATATTTTATCTATTTTATATATTTTATCTATTTTATCTATTTTATCTATTTTATCTATTTTATATATTTTATATATTTTATATATTTTATCTATTTTATCTATTTTATATATTTTATATATTTTATATATTTTATCTATTTTATCTATTTTATATATTTAATAAATTAAGTAATAACTAATAATTAAAAAGCTAATATTTTCCTAAAAATAAACTTTATAATAATAAGGATACGCGTAAACTAAATTTAATATAAAGTTTATATAGCTTATTTATCCTCTTAGCTATTATTATTATTATAAATTAAATCTTTATAATTAATTAAAATAGCTTTAATAACTTAATTAATTAAAGCCTTATTAATATAGCTAAAAAATATATAAAAGTTTTATTATTTTATAATAAACTTTATAATAGCTAATTTTTAGGAATAGCTAAATTATTAAAAAAAAGCTATAAATAAGTTTTAAAAAAGGTTAAGAGAGGTATTATTATATTCGCTTTTTAGCGTTTCCGCCCTTATTATTATTAAACTTTAGTTAATATTAAAAAAAGAGAAAGAGCGGTATATATAGAATTTTAATTTATAAACTTTTAAAATTTAGAAATATATATATTTTTCGCTTAACCTTATATTACTCTTATTTTAAAATAAAGTTAATTTTATTTAAAATAAAACTTTAAAAAAAATAATAATATAGTTTTTTTCTATAAGCTATAAAATAAGTAGATTTACCTTTTATATATAAAATAATAAAATATTTATTATATTATAGCGTTATTATAAAATATATAATAATATATTTAAATTAATATTATTTAAAATATTATTAAAGTTAAATTTTTAATATATATAATTTAATATTAAAAATTTTTATTTATATTATTATACTTTTACTATAAATTTAATTTATATTTATTATATTATTATTAATAATAATTAAAAATTTTATTAAATCCTTAAATAATATTTTTTTATATATAATTATATTATTAAAATTTTATTTAAAAAATTAATTTTTTTTAAAAAAGCTTTTATTTTATTTTATTATAAAGCTTATATTAATACTTTTTTTATAATAAGAGTATAATCTCTGCTAATTAAATATACCTTTTTTCTAAAAATAATATAAAGCTATTTTAAATTAAATTAAAGCTTATAAATAATATTTTAAAATATTATTATAATATTATTATTAAGTAATTTCTATATTATAAAAGCTTAGCTTTATTTATAAAGTTTATAATTAATATTTATTATAATTATTTTAAAGCTTTAAATTTAAAGTAAAATAATAATAAAATTAAAATAAATTATAAGCTATTATTTATATTATTTAAGAATTTATTTTTTAATAAATTCTTTAGCGCTTTAGCTATAATTATAGCTTATATTAAAAAAGTTCCGCTTTCCTTAAAGTTATAAAAAAAGGAAACTATAGCTATAATAGCTAAGAAAATATTACTAATTAATAAATTTAAAGTAAAAAGAGCGCCTCCCTAGATTTTCTTAAACTTTACTATTTATTTAATAATTATTTATATAAAGATAAAAATATTTCTTTAAGTAATTTTATTAATATTTACCTTAGCTTTTAATAAAATAATAAATATAATAAATCCTTAAGTTTAAAATTATTATAATTTAAAATAAAGCTATATTTTAAGTAAAAAATTCTTATAGTTATAACTAATTTATAAAATATTACCTTTCTTTTTAAAATTATTTAATACGCGGCTTATTATTATTATAAGGTAATAAAAAAAAGCGGAGTTTATTTATAATATAAAAATAAAAAGTTTATATTTATATTATTATAAGCGCGAAGTTTATAAAACATATATTATAATATATATATTATTTTATTTTAATAGCTTTTATATAACTTTTATATATTTTATAAATTCTGCGCTTATAATAACGTAAATATAAACTTCTTATTTTTATACTATAAGTAAACTCCGCTCCCTTTATTACTTTATAATAATAGCTAGCTATGCTTAAAATAACTTTAAAAAGGAGGGTAACGCTATATAAATTAATTATAACCGCGAAAATTTTTTACTTAAAATAGAGCTTTACTTTAAATTATAATAATCTTAAACTTAAGAGTTTATTATATTTATTACCTTATTAAAAGCTAAGGTAAATATTAGTAAGATTATTTCGAGAGATACTTTTATCTTTATATAAGTAATTATTAAATAGATAGCGGAGTTTAAGAGGCTCCGGGGAGGTGCCCTCTTTACTCCGATTTTATTATTTAGTAATATCTCTTTAGCTATTATAGCTATAATTTCCTCTTTTTTCTATAGCTTTAAGGGGAGCGGAACTCTTTTAATATAAGCTATAATTATAGCTAAAGCGCTAAAGATTTCCTAATATATAGTAATTTCCTAGTATATAGGGATTTCCGGATAAAATCCGGAGATTTTTAAAAGTATATTTTAATATTAAATCTAGTTAAAAATCTTAGTTAAATCTTAAAAATTATTATAGAGAAATCTTAAAAGGAAATCTTAGTAATTTTTTAAATATAAAGGTAATAAAGTTTTTAAGGGAAATTTAAGGGAAATCTTTATAGGAAATTTTAATAAAATATTATAAAAAACTTAGCGATTTATAAAAGTATTATTAGATATTCTATATTAACTCCTTAAGCTAAAAAAGAATTATAATAGCTTTATTTAATTTTTATATTATTTTAAAAAGGGGAGGGTTTTACTCTAAGCTCTCCGGTTTTTCCCCCTCTTAGAATATATATAAAATAGTTCTAAGCTATATAAGGCATACTAGCGTATAAATATTATTATTACTATATTAATTTAAAAACTTTTATTATATTTTAAAGCTTTTTTATATTTACTTTAATAATTATATTTAACTTATAAATTAAGAAATATTATTAGGGATTTATATATAGAGAATTAATTTAATTTATATAAGGTAGGAGAAAAATAAAAAAATAAAATAAGAATAATAAAAAAGAATTATAATATATATTAAATATATATAAAAGAATATATATTATAATAAAAAGTATTATAATACTAATTAAGGAAAAAAAAATATATAAAAAAAGATATAATATATAAGAATATAATAAAAAAAATAGGTCTTTTAGCTAAAAGTTAAGTTTAGTCTTTCTAAGTCTTAATAGCTGTTTAGCTTCTCGCGGAGCTTCCTTTTTAAATATATTAACGCGCGCAGGGTATATAATACTAAAAACTATTTATTTCTAGCTAAATAATAATCGGACTTAAGTTTATAAAGTAATAAGGCTATTATTATCCGCTATAATTATAATATTATAATATTACTTTATATTAAAATTATTATAATTATTATAATTATAATATTATAATATTATAATATTATAATTATTTATAATATATAGATTATAATAAAAAATAATATATAATTATATTATATTAAAAAATGGAAAAAGATACTAAAAAATATATTAATTTATAAGGTTCTTACTTAAGCTTAATAAATATAAATATTATTACTAATTAATAGTTAAATAATTTAAAGATTTATTACTTATTAATAGTTAAATAAATATAATAATTATTATATATTAATAATTAAATAATATAATACGTGCTTTTATATAAAGTATATTATTAATATATTTCTTTATTATAGTTTATATTAATATTATATAAAGAGCTAAAAAATTTCTTAATTTATTATTATATTAATAAAAAGGTTAGCGTTAATAAGTTTAATAATTATAATATATTTAATATTATTAAATAGCTTAACTAGGCTATTTTTTTTAACTATATACCTTTTTAATAATATTATTTAAAGCTATTTTAACTTAATTTAAAATATTAAAAACTAAAATATTATAAAAATTTAAAGTTATTTTACTATTAATAATATTACTTTAAGATAATAAAAGAGTATAATTAATAATAATAGCTATAAATAATATTATACGCTTATACGTATAATCTTCTAATAAGCGTATATACTAAGCTAGCTACTAAATATAATATATAAAAGAGGGAGATAAGCTAGCTACTAGTTATAAGATTATAAAATAGCTACTATAAAAAGTATAAGTATAGGTAAAAGTCTTTTAAGAATTAAAATAATAATTATAAAAAAATCTAAATTTCTACTTAAAGGAATACTAAGCTAATCTATATAGCTAGGAGCTTAAGGAAAATTTCTTAATATAATCTTAAAAATATTTACTTAAGGGGATTTTATAGTAATTTTCGTATATATTAGTAAAACGGAGATTTCCTAGTATATAGTAATTTCCTAGTATATAAGGATTTCCTAATAAAATCCGGAGATTTCTTAATATATAGTAATTTCCTAGTATATAGGGATTTCCTAGTAAAATCTAGAGATTTCTAAAAGTATATTTTAATACTAAATCTAATAGGAAATCTTAGTAAAATCTTAAAAGTTATTATAGAGAAATCCTAAGAGGAAATCTTAGTAATTTCCTAACCGTAAAAGTAATAAAGTTTCTAGGGGAAATTTAAGTAAAATCCTAAAGGGGAAATTCTAGTAAAATATTATAAGAGGTTAAGCGATTTATAAAGGTATTATTATATATCTTATATTAACTCCCTAAGCTAGAAAAGAATTCTAATAGCTTTATTAATTTTCTATATTATTTTAGAAATTATTATTATATTTAAAAGCTTTTCTATATTAACTTTAATAACTATATTTAATTATAAATTAAGAAATATTATTAGGGATTTACGTATAAAGAACTAAATTAATTTATATAAAGTAAGAAAAAAATAAAAAAATAAGATAAGAATAATAAAGGAGAATTATAATATATATTAAATATATATAGAAAAATATATATTATAGTAAAAGATATTATAATATTAAGAAAAGAAAATAGGAATAAGAAAGATATAATATAATATATAAACTAAAAAAATAAAATAAAGGAAATCTTACTATCTTTATTATTCGAATACGTAAGTTACGGCGATAATATAAAAGTAAATATAAATAATCTTATTATAAATAGCGTAAAAGATATAGTTTATAGCTTTAAGTATAGTATACTTATAAAGATAGAGGCGTTTAGGATATTAGAAATAGTAGTAAAATTAACTATATTACGAATAGTTTACGCTTATTCTTAAGCGTATATCGCGAGTAGTTTATAGTAAATAAGCCCTAGCTTTCTTATTATAGCTAATATTCTTTCTTTATTTATAGCATATAAAATATAAAGATAAATAATATATAATTAGTATTATATTATAAGGATATTAGAAAATAATATTAAAAGTATTTAATTTATAAGGTTTTTACCTAAGCTTAGTATATATAAATATTATTATATATTAATAGTTAAATAATTTAAAAATCTATTATATAGTAATAGTTAAATAAATATAATAGCCGTTACTTATTAATAGTTAAATAATATAATATATTCTTTCCGTATAAAGCGCGTTATTAATATATTTCTTTATTATAGTTCGTGCTAACGCTATATAGAGAGCTATAAAAAGTCTTAATCTATTATTTTATTAATAAATAGATCCGCGTTAATAAGCTTAATAGTTATTATATATTTAGTATTATTAATAAGTTTAATTAGGCTATTTTTCTAATTATATAGCTTTTTAGTAATATTATTAGGAGCTATCTTTACTAAATTTAAAATATTAAAAATAAGTATATTACTAAAGTTTAAAGTTATTTTATTTCCGATAATATCGCTTTAAGCTAAAAAGAGTATATAATTAATAATAATAGCTAGAAATAATATAATAATACCTTTACTAGGCAGATATATCTATTCTCTTATATAAATATATAAGTCTTATTAGTTTTTTTTTTATAAAATTTTAAAATTTTACTAAAATTATTTAATATTAATTTCTTATTAATAAATATAGCTATTTTATTAATATTAAGCGATACGTTCTTAAAAGTAAAAGTATTAAGTAAGATAAGTATTAAAATAAGAAAATCGATAATCTATTTATCGCTAATATTAAATATTTTCGCTATATAACTTAAGCTAAGGGAAATATTATATTTAGCGAGGTACTTATTAAAATAAGTTACCTAAATTAAAATAATATTTATATCTTAAAATACTAAAGCTTACTTATTATAATATATTACGAAAAAGGTAAGAAAATATTTAATAATTTAAACTAAACTATTATAGTAAGTTACTAAAAAGTTATTATTAGCTTTTTTAATATTTTTAGCTTTTAGAATTTTTTAAAATTAGATTATAATCTTACAGACTATTATAAAAGTTCTAAGTTATTAAAAAGTAAAGCGAGTTTACTTATTAAGGGTTCTAAGAATACTTTATTAAGTTAAAGTAAAAAAAGTAATAAAACGCCTTATTAGGGATTTACTAAAAATAAAAGCTACTCCCTTAACCTTAGTCTCTTTTTTTATAGTTATTAATATAATTCTTTTTATTTTTCTAAAGTAATTAGTATAAGAGATAATAGCTAGAATTCTCTTAATCTCCTCTAACTTTTCTAATTCCTAATAAACTTACCTGCTAACTAAGCCCTTAATATAATCTTTTATAATTTCTAATAGCGCGTATACGCTATAATAGTTTTTTCTAAGTTATTTAGATTATAGAAAAATATTTCCTTTAATATTAGTAAAAGAATATAGTAGCGGAGGGCGGCTATAGTTTCTTATTAAAGTAGCTAATATTTTAAAGGTAAAGCTAGCGGTAAAAGAAAATACCGCGGTAATTTATTAAGTAAAATATTTAGGCGCTATAATTTTAGAAACTTTAAGTAAAGAGTAGTCGGAGCTAGAATATTTATTATCTAAAAGTAAGTATTTAAAATTATAATCTTCGTTATTAGGGAGTTATTCTCTATTAGCTTATCTTTTTATTTTTCTATTAATATAATAAATATAACTATTTAACTTACTAAATAATAAATTATATCCTTTTTCTTATAATACTTATTTCTAAGTAGTAAAAGTTATATAGTTATTTAATTTTTAGTTATTAAATTTATAAGTAAGTAACTTAAATAAATACTAAAATTCTATAAGGTTTCTAAATAGCTAAATAGCTTTTTTAAAGCTTTTAAATATAAGTATAAGGGGAGTATAAATTAGTTATTTATAAAATAACTTATAGTATATCTTATCGTAAGAATAATAAGAATTATTATAAGGAGGATTAATTTTAAGTATAAAAGAAAAGAAATAATATAAGGATAATAAAAAGAATTAAAAAATAAAAAGAAATAACTATAAGAGGAATAAAAACTAATATATAGGAAGATATAATAAAGATAAGTAATATAAAGGGGAATAAGAGAAGATAAATAAAGGAGAGAGGAAGTAAGAGAAAAAAGGTAGGAAAATAAAGGGAAATCTAATATAAATAGTAACGCGTTAAGTTTATTATTTCTTAAAAATATTACGCGTTTATTATTAAGTAACTTATTTACCTTATTTTAATAGCCGGTACTTTTTAAAAGTATTTATATATTTTTTCCTAGTAATTTCTAGCCTAGCTTCTAACTTATCTTTTTCTTTCTTAAATTCTTTAATTATCTCCTTTTATTAGAAGTTATTTTTAGCTACTTATTAGTTATTATTACTTAGGTATCCTTTCTAATATATAAGGTATTTTATTTAAGTAATACCTTACCCTCTCTTAACTTTTCTCCTATTAAGAATTTATTTAATCTTATAATTATTAATATTAAGCTTAGGGCTAAGTTATTCTCCTAAAATATTAGCTAGTTAAAATTATATAATTAATATAATTAGATAGATATTTATAAAATTATTAAAATTTAGTTAGTTAGCTAAATATCTAATTTTTACGATTACGCGGAAAAGCTTAGTTTACTATTCCGAAAGCTTCGCTACTTATCCGTTAAGAATAGAATATCTTTTCCTAAGTTTTAGCTAAACTTAATTACTAAGTTTAAACTTAAGCTTTTAATATTTTTTATTATATTATCTTTTTATTATAGCTTAAGTATAGGTAATTAAGATAATTACTTTATTTTTTAATATTTCCTTAAATTTAAAGAAAGCTTAATTACTTAGATAATAAAAACTATTATCTATTTAAAATCTAATAAGTAATTTACTAAGTATAGTTTTAATAACTAAGGAGAAAGAATTATTATATAAAAACTAAAAAGCTAATAAAGCGTCGATTTATTATCTTATTAGGAAATTAGTAGCGAAGAATTTAAAAGTAATTTCGATAATTTAGTTTTATTTTTTAGATAAACTATTAGTTTATAAGTAATATATAATCGATATTAGAAGTTTAATACTAAAAGCGGATTATAAGGTTTTTTAAAACTTAAATATAAACTTTAAATCCTAATCGGAAATAATTTATTTTAAGAGTCCTTAGTTATAATAAATAAGCTTATTATATAGCTACTAAGCTTATTTTTCGGTAATAAAATAATTATATTTAAGGGTTAAAATATATATTTTTAAGAACTTATTAGTAATAGTAAAAAGGGTATTATAAAATTTTCCTTTAAGTTTAAACTAAAGTAAGTTTTCTAAAAAGATTAAAAAAAATTTAATAATAAAATTTATTATAATTATATAAAAAGAAATTATTAGGGAATAAATAGGAACTATTTCCTTAAAAAAAGCTTATTTATTAGTTTAATTTTATTTATAGATATTATATTTATTTATAAAATTATTAATTTTCTTTTTTAGTTAGGAAATAATAAAATTAAAAAAAAGTTTAGCTTATATATATTTTTAGCTAATATAAAATTTACGAAAATAATATTTAAAAATAATTTCTTTAATATAATCTTTAGGAATATAAAATTATTATTAACTATTAATATCCTTAAAATATAATAAGCTATTTACTTAGATAAAAGTAAGTTTTTCCTAAAAGTTTTTATCTCTAAGTTATTCTAAGATTTTAGATTATTATATATTAAGAAGATATTTTTCGGAAATCCTATATTAGATAGCGTTATTAAGAATAGCTTTTAAGGAAATAAATATATACTTATAGTTAATATAATCTTTTTAGATATTTTTAAGTTTTTCTTATCTTTTTTCCGGAGCTACTTTTAAAAGGAGACGTAAGAGAAAGTTTATAAAAATATTAAAAATATTAAAGATATATCGGACTTCTAGAAAATATTAACTTAGAAACTAAAAAATAAAAATAAGATAATTATTATTTTTTATATTAATAGTAAAAGGAAAGGTATATTTTATAATTATTAAAATTATAATATAATTTATAAAAATTATTATTTTTAGTTTCTAGGTTCTAATTAAATAAGTTTAGAGTTTATAATAAGCTTAAATTAAATAAGAAATCTTAAGTTTAATTAGCTAATATCTAATTTTAGCTAGTTTAAGTATATAACTAAGATAATAAATAAGTTTAATAAATTATTAAAGCGAAGCTAAAAATAGTTTCTAAGATTCCTTATTATTAATATAGAAAAAATAAGCTATAAAACTATTTTCTTAAAAGGTATTAATTTATAAAAAAAGTTAATAATTAGGAAAAAACTAACTAAAAATAGCGTTATTATAAAAGGTATTAGTAATATTATTAAAATAGTTAGTTTCTTCCTTTATTAGGATAATCTTAAATTAAAAAGTAAAGGTATTTCTTTTTAGTTTAATAATAAGTATTTTATTTTCCTATTTTTCTTAAAATATTATTATTTTATATTTTTAAAAAAGGTTAATTTATTATATAAAATATAAAATAAGATATCTTATCTAACTAACTAATTTAATTTATTACTTAATATAAGGGTTCGGCCTCCGAGCTATCTATAAGGAGGTAACTTTAATATTTAGAATAATTATAAAAAACTATAAAAAAGGGGTTATAACGCCTAATAGGGGTAAGCGATCCGCGCGCGCGCTACGCGCGGAAATAACTAATTACCTTATATAACTTAGCTATTCAGGCATAGCCCGAATCCCTTATATACCCCGCCGCCCTAGGAAAATAGAAATTCTATCCCCGGTAAGAGTATAAGTTAAAATAAAATAAAAATTCCCCTACGCGTTCTTTTTCCTTTCTTTTCTTTTTTTATATATTACCTATTCTAAAAATATTAACTTTATTATTATTATATTATCGCCGCGCTACCTCCTTATATTATTTTTTCTATTAGTATATTATTTTATTTATTATCTTATTAATATATTAGCTATACCCTTAATACTAACTTATATTATAAAAAAGTATATAATATAAGGAAATAGCGATAATAAAAATATTACGCTACTAATAAAAGTATTATATATATATACGCCTTACCTTAATAACTTTATAAATAAGGGTATAGCTAAATATATCCGCGGCTAGGCGGCGGCCTATTAAGTATATTATTTATAATATAAGAGGTATTTTTAAAAAAAGCACCTTTTCGCTAAGGATATATATTTTTAGTAAGCTATTTATAATTTATAAAATATAGCTACTAATAACGAAGCTATCTAAAAGCCCGCCCGCGCTTATAAGGGTAATACTCCTAGCTATTATATTATCTTAATATTTATTTTCTAAGCTTACGCTAATTATTTTAAAATATAGCTTAATACCGTATAACTCGCCCCTTATATTATTACTAATATTTTTATATCCTTATCGCCTAAGCTATTTAGCTTTAACGCTTTTATCCCTTTTAATAATAATATTATCTTTATACTTATATTATTAATATATTATTATAATATAAGCGGCGCTATAGCGTAATATTAGTAATATTAAGCTTAGTAATAGGAGTAAGTTATTACCGGCCTTAATATATTCGCCTTCCGCTATAAAAAGTCCTTATAGCGGTAAAAGTAAACTTAGTAAGATATTTTTACTTTATAGTAAGAGGAGGCGGCTACTTAGGCTAAGGATTAATAATAATAACTTAAGGCTAATTATAATATTTATATAGCCCTTACTAACCTTACCGCCTTATTATCGCCGCCCCGCGCTACTTATCGCGCCCTAGCTAAGTAAAATTAGCCGCTATAATTACTATCGCTTATAGCTAAAAGTTATAATCGCTTATATAATATATTAAAATCCGGGCTTAGTATACTCTTATATAGCTATAATAATTTAAGCTAAGCGTAGTTAGCTAATAATATTAAGGAAAAAGAAAAGTAATAGAATATACTAAATATATTATAATAGTAAGAGGAAAGATAGAGATAGGAGGGGGGCGGGGTATAATAAGCTAAAAGGAATTTACTAAAAGGGAGGGGGAATTTACTTAATTATTTACTTAATTAAGTTTAAATAGGAGAGTATATTTAAAGCTATTATATATACGAATATCTCCCTAGCGTAACTTATAATTATTTAAAATAGCGTAATATTATAAGCTATCTAATAGCTTTTAAGTTAGCGTAATATATTTTTTTTATTTTACTAACGTTTAATAATAGGGGGGTTAGCTTTACGGGCGTTACTTATAAGCGTTCTTTACGGTAAGGATTTCCTTAATCTTATATTCGTTAAGAGATAAGTTATTATTAAAAAGTTATAAAAAAGGTTTAAGATAGCTATTAGTAAGGGATTATAATAAAAGAGGATTATACGTAATATATTTAAGTAAATTAATATAGAATATAAAATATATACCTCTTAAAGTATTAAATATAATAGTTAAAAAGGATAGAATAGTAATAATTTTATATTTAGCTTTAAAGTAATTAAGTTTCTTAAATAAGCGGTTAGAATAAATATAGCAAAAATCTAATTATATAAAGTTACTAACTTAGAATTATTTCGCAAGGCGATAAGTATTATTAAAAACGTCCTATTACTTTTATTAAGCTTATATAATAGATACTTAAGCTAGTTAAATACCTTCTTATAGATACTAAGCGAAAGTAATAGCACGCCCCCTCGGGGAGGTAATTAGCGCGGAAAGCGTAAATAGCTATTAGATAAGGTTTAAGTTATATTCGTATAGTAAGCGGTTTAAACTTACGCTTATTATAGATAATTTTTTATTATTTAATATAAATTAGTAAGTAAGTAAGTAAGAAGGCTAATTAAGCTAGGAGAATAATATTATATAATAAAAGATAGCTTATATTTCTTAATTTATTTATTTTATATTACTATTAGTTTATAAGTAGTAAGCTATTAATATAAGTTATCTAATATTTATAAGGTAGTAAAAAGTTAACTAAAAGTAACTTATCTAATTTAAACTATAGTTAGATATAATAGCTATAAGAAAATTATAAAAATACTATTAAATATAAATAAAACGTTTTATATAATACTTAGCTTTTATAAATATTATTACCTTTAGCTATATATATTTTAATAGCTAATTAATAATAATTATAAGGAAGTAAGGCTAAGAAAAATCTATAATAAGTAAGTTTATTATAAAATTTACGGAGATAGTTACTTAATACCTCTCTAAGAGCGGTAATAATTATAGTAAGCCCTAATAATAATAGCGTTAAAGGTAATTCTTATAATAATAATAGTTTTAAATAAATTACGCTATATTAGCTAATATATTATCTTAGTAATAATAATAATAGAGTAATATAAATATAATATTTTTACTAAGGTGCTTTATAAGTAAGGAATTATAAGTTTTTTAAATTAAGGTAATTATTAGGGGTTCTTAGTTAAATACTTAAAGTTAGCCCTAGAACTATAGCTAACTACTAGCGGAAAGGGAATAGTTTATAATTTGCTCCTTCGTGCCCGCTTTAAAAAGGAACTTTTAAGCGCCCTCCTATAGCGTAGTATATTATATTATATAAAGTAAGTTAAACTATAACGCTATAAGTTATAATTCCCTTAAATGCTTATTTATAAAAGGGGCTAATACTATAAAAGTAGCACTTTAGCTTTAAATTAGTTATAATTTAAAAAAATAAATAAATAAGGGCTATATAATATAGCTAAAACGTAGAGCGGTATATCGTCGCTTCTAATTATAATAAGAGAGGGTATTAGGCTAGGTAGCTTACTTACCTAAGCGGTATTATAAATAAAAATTAAAAAAGTAAGTATTTTAGCTTATTAAGCTTAGCGTTCCGATATAGCTTTAGGAGTTATAAAATACTTTAAAGCTTTATAATTTATAAATATAGTAAATAGGGAGGAGATACTTTAAAATTTAGCTAACTATACCTTAAAATAGTAAATAATAGTAAGAAATTCCTTATCGTAGATTATATAATTTTATTCTATAAGCTAAAGCTTTTAAAAGAAATATACTATAAGCTATAAGATTTAATCCTAACCGTGCTAGGAAAGATAGCTACCGATTACCTTACCTAAATAATTTACTTTTATAACGGTATCGAGATTAGGGCTCTATTAAGTAAAGGCGGGGGAGGAGATAAACGCGTTTTTTAGTCGCTCGAAAGCGTCTTAATAAGCTAAGGTTTAATTAAAGGGGGCGTTACGCTTTATAAAAGTAATAAGTAAAGCTATAAGGGAGGAAAACCGAAAAATAAAATTATAATAAAAGTTTATAAAGCTAATAAAACTATATATATTTTTTATATAAGTTAATACCTCCTAGTTTCTAATCGCTAAAATCTTAGCTAAGTCTAAGCGCACTTTTTATCTAGCGTAGATAATAAACTTAAGGTATTTAACCTTATAGATTATAAATACGTATTTATCGAAGTTTAAATATAGTTTAGCTTACTATAATTTCGTAAGAATAATACGGACTTTCTTCTAATAGTCCGAAAATAAGCTACCCGAATAAATAAGAATATTATTAAGGTAAGTAGTAATAAAATCCTTAAGGGAATCGCTTAGGGAAATATTAATATATTATTAAAATAAGGTAAGGGCGCTAATAAGACTAAAAAAGTAAATAAAGTATTCGAATAGCTTAAAATACGTATAGAAAATAATTAAATATTCTTCGCCTTTTATAATATATATCTTATAAAAAGTAGCGCGTATATTAAGTTTAGTAAATTACTAGGCGCTAGAAAAACTACGTAGAGTTTCTTTTATAAGGGGTAAGGGATAGCGGTCTTACTTAATAAGTTAATTTAAGGCCCGATAATTAATATAAAACCGCTAGCTATTTTTAAGCTTTTTAGCTAGGAGGACTAAGGTAGCTATAAACGATAAGCTTACGCGAATTTATCTTTTATCTATTAAATTAATAATTTACTTTTATATTTTAAGAAGGTATTTTTATAATATATTATATAATAGCTCCTAAAATAATAGTAGTAAAGATCTATTAAGCTACTATTATAAATAGATATAGTAATCGTATATATTATAATAAGGGGGAAGAACGCTTACTTTTTCTTTATTAAAGAGGTTACTAAAGTTAGATATTTCGGAAAGTTAAGAAACCGGCGGGGTAGAAAAAGACGATATTTTAATCCGTAAGATGCGTAAAATATCTTATAAGCTTATAGTAAGGAAACGATAGCTTATTTACTAATAAGATTCGCGCCTTATTAATATAGTAAAAGTTAAGCTTAAAATAGTAACTATTTAATATTTTTAAACTCGCGTTTTACTATATAGGATAATAAGGTTATTTATAAAATAAATTATAAGATATTATTATCTCGCGTAAAGGGATATATTATACTACGCTATCTAAGAAAAGCTAAGGATTATATTCTAAGTTAGGCTAGGGATTATATATATAATTATAAGCGTTTACTAGCTATCGATATTAGTAATAAATTAAACGATATAATAAATTAAGGAGAAATTTTTAAAGTAAACTTATTTCTAATAATAGATTTAAACTATAATATAAATTATATATAAA
Source organism: Ophiocordyceps camponoti-saundersi (nom. inval.) (assembly GCA_003339415.1). Lineage (NCBI taxonomy): Eukaryota > Fungi > Ascomycota > Sordariomycetes > Hypocreales > Ophiocordycipitaceae > Ophiocordyceps > Ophiocordyceps camponoti-saundersi. Next base: position 45,098 of record PDHQ01000215.1, on the reverse strand, counting down.
GTAAGGAGAGGAATATATTAAAAATAATAATATTATACTTAAAACTCGCTTATAATAGCGTAGTAGTTATAGCTATTATCTACTTACGCGTTAATAAAGGTAATAGAATTTATAAGAATAGGGATAAGGAGAGGACTTATATTTATATTCTTTATAATATTTATAAATTAGTTTTTTAAATTATTATTTATTAAATCGACGCGATTACCTTTCTCTTATAAGAGACTTAGTATAAGGGGGATTCTTTTCCCTAATTTAAATAAGCGTTCTAATCGGCCTCTCTTATTTCTATAAAGCGTACGGATAAGGATAAGGGCGAAAATAAGTATACCGGATAATCCCTCGTAAAGTAGCTTACTTAGCTATAATATAAATAACGTCCCTTAACCTAACGCTTATTATATTCCTTCGTAGAAATACGGGGAGCGGAATAGCGGGGTCCTAAACGCTACCTTCTATATCTATTATATCTCTAACTATAAAAAGAATACCCTAAAGTTATATTAGTTTAGCGGATATCTATTATAGGTATATTAATATCTTAAGCCGCTAAGGAAAGAGTAAGGGAAAAAAGTATTTAACCCTTATTTTTAATTTAGAATAACTTAATATTAATAATAATAAAATAAATATAGGCTATAGCTAAAACGTAATTATTAAAAGGAATATTACGCTTAAAATAGTAATATTATAATTTAAGGGTAAGTACGCGATATAGATATATTACTTTAATTTCGTCTACTTATATAATACCTCTTAAAAGCGATAATTTTACTTTAAAATAAATAAGGAAATCGGAGAATAACTTAGAGGTACCTTAAGAAAGCTTTTCTAACTCCGTTATAGCTATCTAATAGCGGTAAGGGTTAGTAAATATTATATCGAAATACTTAAAAAAGGTCTTAACTTAATATTAATATTCCTCGCTTTATTTAAAAAATAAAGCTACTTTTAACTAAATAATAAGTAATAAATACTAATAAAAAAAAACTTATTAGTTATAATTATTACTAATAAAAGCATAATCTACTAATAGCTTATATAATATTAAGGCTTACTAAGCTAAAAAAAAAGTTTTATCGCTATTAAAAAGGGAGCTAGATAAAAGAGGTTTTTAGTATAAAGGCTACGGTAAGGGCTTTAGCTAAGGTTACTAATATTATATTAAGGAGTAAATAATATCGCGTTATATTTATAAGACCTCTTATAACTTAGAAATTATCGCTTATTATTATTATAGCTAGGCGATAATTACCTCTTAAGAGATAGGGTTATCTATTATAATAATAATTATTTTATATAAGGGTTCGGCCTCCGGGCTATTTACGAGGAGGTGATTTTATTATTTAGAATAATTATAAAGAATTATAGAAAAGGGGTTATAACGCCTAATAAGGGTAAGCGATCCGCGCGCGCGCCGCGCGCGGAAATAACTAATTACCTTACGTAACTTAGCTATTCGGGCATAGCCTAAATCCCTCACACTTAAGATATTATAAAGTATTAAGGAAATTAATATCTTATAAGGCTTTTACTTAAAATTAAGTACTTATTAATATAAATCTATTAATATAATACTTTAATATTTCTATAAATAAGTAATAAAAGAATAATTTAAAAGTAAAAAGGGAAAGATTTATATTAATAAAAAGATTAAATATTATAATTAAATATTTAATATAATTTTTTAAAATATTAGAGAAGATTATTATATTATTAATATATCTAATAGCGTATATTTTATATAATTAGAAAATATAATTAATAAATCTTTATATATAAGTAGGAGAATTTTTATACCTTATAAAAGTAACTATAGCCTTCTCTAATTTATAGTAAGAAGTAATTATAAATTACTTTTAGTAATTTAGATAAATAAGAAACTAATAAAAGAAGCTTTAAGTATTAATAGTAAAAATAACCTTTTTACTTACTAACTTATAGATTATATCTTAAGGGAGAGGTATTAGATATATATTAAGAATAGCTATATTATTTAAAGCTTATAAGTTATTTATAATATAAAGTTTACTTTTTCTTTAAATAATAAAATATAAGCTAGTAAAAGGTAAAGTTTTAAGCGCTTATTTTATTTTACCTTATTAATATATATTATTATATTTTTTATTAAGAAAATCCTAATTAAGTTTATTTAGTAAGTAAGGATATAAACTAAGTTTTTTCTTATACTAATTATTAATAAGGAGGATTTTTAAATAATATTCTAAAAGTAAATTAATTAGTTTAGTATCTTCTTATAGTTTCGGATATAAAGGTCTTACTAAGGCGATTATAAAAGTAAGCTAAAGTAAAGTTATAATTAAAGCTATCGAAGAGAGGAAGGAGAAGGGAGAGAAGCCCCCTTCCTAAGCTAACTATATACCCCGCGCGATAACTAAGCGCTATCGGGAAAACCTAAACATATCCGCTATAATCCCCCCTATCTAGCTACGATTAGTTATAAACTAATCCCTTATATAGCCCCCTCCTTAGGCTAGCCGAGGAGGTAGGAGCGTAAGATAGAAAAGTTACGTACTACTACGCTAGTAAGATACTCTATATAGTCCCTAGCCGATAGCCTAATAGCCTCTATAAAGATAAGGATAAGAGGGCGGAAAGGCTCCCTTATAGCTTAGGGAATTAAACCCTAATCCTTATAAGGAAAATTCTAATAAGCTTAGAATTATAATATTACTTAAGGTAAGAATTAATAAACTTATATATTAGTAATAAAACTTACTTATATAATTAGTATATAGGATTAAGTAATACTATACTAGTTACGGGAAGCTTAGAGAATAACTTAATCGCAGTAAATAGTAAAGCTAGCTATATACTTATTACTATATATTATTAGCGCTAATTTATAAGCTAGGGCGTAATATAACTATAATATATACCTACTAATAAATTTATATACTTAAGCTATATACGGACTATTCTTATATAAAGTAATATAATAAGGCTAAAAATTACCTAAGCTATAATATCTAGTATATACTTATCCCTCCTTACTTATTATTTTTTTAATTAAAATACTCTAAATCCGCTTTTAACTTCCCTACTCTACTTATAAAAAGCCTTAACCTTAATATCCCTATTTACTTACGAAGCTTTAGATAGTTACGCTTAAAATAACTAATTTAATTATACTAATAGTAACGCTAGCGCTTAGTAATATTAAAATAAAATTATATAAACGTAATATCTATTAGGTTAATAGAAAAGGGGGGCGGCAAATTAACTAGCGCGTTAGGAATATTCCTAGAATTAAATATTTTATTAAAGCCTTAGAGAAAGCTAGCGAAGGCCGTATATATCGTAGGCTAGTTTTTATAATCTAAGCGCTCTTATAGCTCCTTATATAGCCCGGATAAGAGTAGAATAATCTTAGTATAATCGGACTAGTTTAATAGTCCGGCCTTAAAAAAGGTATATTCTTACCTCGTAACGTATTCTCCGAGGGGCTTTAATAGCTTTTAATATATTTTAATTAAGGAAAAACTTACTTAGTATTTTTTATAACTTTCCCTAAAAAGCTCGGAGATATACGCTAAAAAGGCTTTAAGCTAATAAGAAAAATTTATAGCCGTAATAACGTATAGAAAAAATATTTACTAAAAGGTACTAAAATAAAAAAAGATATAATAAAACTAGGACTTAGGCTCCCTAATTATAGCTCCGTCGATCGTAAATTTAGTATATATAGCGGCTAGCTAAAAGTCTAAGCTAGAATAAGCTAAGAGCGGCTTTAATATAAGTAGAATTTAATAGCGTTTTATATTAAAATCTTACTTTTATATTTAGTTAGCGGTAAGAGGAGCTTTAATTAATATAAAGGTCTTACTAAGGCGATTATAAAAGTAAGCTAAAGTAAAGTTATAATTAAAGCTATTAAAAAAAGGAAGGAGAAGGGAGAGAAGCCCCCTTCCTAAGCTAGCTATATACCCCGCGCGATAACTAAGCGCTATTAGGAAGACCTAAATATATCTACTATAATCCCCCCTATTTAGCTATAATTAGTTATAGACTAATCCCTTATATTAGAAGGGAATTATATAGCTATTTTACCTTTTTAGATAACTAAGGATTTAAAGTATAAATTCTAACGCTATACTCTCCCTTAATTTCCGAGATATTAGGTATTTTAAAAATACTTAATTAGTATAATTAGCTTAGATTTAAAATATTAATAAAAGGTAAGTTAGTATTAGTTTTATTAGATAATATTATCTAATTTAAAAGAGAGTTTAATATTAAATACTTATCGGGGTTATTTAAGAAGTTTTTCTTCGTAATTTATTAAGAGATAGTAAAAAAGAATTAATTATTAAGATTTAATATTATACTAACCTTTTCTTTTTATTTAAAGGAAATTAGCTTATTATTTTAGTTAAAGATAGTTAAATAAAAGTAATTGTAAATAATTAAATTAAAGAGAAAATAAAAGTTAGGAAAAAAAATAAAATTACGATTTTTAGGAGGATCTTTAATTAGTGCTAGAATTATATTTATTAAAAAAAGAGGGATTATTATTATTAAAATAATTATTATATATTTATAGATAGCTAATCCTCTATAAGTAAAATAGTATTTAATATATATTCCTTTATAAAGTTAAATTTAAAGCTTTTATTAAAAGTTAAGAATATTAATTTTATAAGAGATTAAGAATCCTTATTCTAATAAAACTCTAATAAAAAAATACTTAATAACTTAAGCGCTAGCTTTAAACTTACTAAAGTAAAACTTATTATTAATTTTATTAATAATATATAAAGTAAAAATAGCTTAACTATAAGTTAAAGCTAATTCGATATTATTTAAGCTTTAAATTATTATTAGATTATAATTAATATTATTAAACTTATTAAGTAAGTTTTTCTTAATAAGGGATTTATTTACTTTAATATTAATATATATTTTTATAGCGTTAAAAAGTCCGTTTTTACTAAATACTAAAATTTTTATATAGGAGAAATAGGAAACTTATTCTAAAAAGAAATTAATTATTTATAAAATAGCTTCGATAATAAGAAAGTTTTTAAGAAAAAAGTCTCTAATAATATTAAAAGGTTTTATCTTATATTTTTTAAGATTTAAAATAAGATAATATAAGTTATCGGCTAGTTATTTATCTTTATATATTTTTAAGAAGTTATCTTCGCCTTCTAAGGGCTATTCTAAGATATTAAGGATAATATTATATATTTTCGAAAAGATAATAAAAACTCCGTTTATATTAGAGTCTTAATCTATAAGTTTATAAGTAAGGTTAATAAAAATAGAATTACTTTTTAAGCTTTTTTATTTTTCTTAGGGAAAAGTTATTTTATCTTTATTTTAAATTTAACGTTTTTATTAAAAAGTTTCTAAGTATTATCTATTAGTTTTCTAGAAAAGTTATTTATTTTATATTCTAGTTAGCGGTCCGGATTTCGCGGGGATTTTTCCTTAAGATTATTTACCTTATATTCTTATTAAGGTAACTTACTTAAAGCTATATATTAAGTAGCGTTATTTTAGAGAATACCTTAAGTTCCTCTAATTAGCTTAGTTTAGAGGTTTAGAATAAGTTATTTATATTTATATATTTAGTTATTTAAAATATCTTCGCTAATTAGCTATTAGAAAGTTTCTTAGAGAAAAATATTAAGTTAAGAAAAGATAATTATTAATATAAATTATTTAGGATAAAAAGCTACCTAAGCTATTTTTTTTATTTTTAATATTTATAATCGGAAGTTTTTTCTAGTAAATATATCTTAAAATATAAAGCTTTATTTTTATATAATAAGAGTAGTAATATTAAGTTAAATAGTAAACTTTTTTTATAAGGCTTTTACCTATCCTTAGATTTTAAGATTAGGAAAAGTAAATTCTAATTTAATTTATAAATTTAGATTTTTAGAATACTATTTTATAATATAACTTTTAAGAAAAGAGGGAATAAGTTATATATATTTATTTATATAATCCTTACTTTAAGCTATAACTTATTTTAAAGCGTTTATAAAGCGGTTAATATTCTAATAGATAATAATTTAATTAATTTCCTTAATTTAATTAAAGGTAATATTAAAAATATTAGCTAATTTAAATTATTTAATATTTTTAGCTTATAGCTAAACTTATTATTTAAATAATTTTTATAAGTTTAATTAGTTATATAATAATAAATTATTATATAGCTTTAAATCTAAGTATTAGGAATAAATATAATAAAAATAAAGAATTTTATTAATTATTTATATTATTTTTTTTTTCTAAGGAAAATAGTTTAGGTTTCTTCGAATTAAATAATAATATAGGAGGATTGAGAAAATACTATTTCCTTAAAATATTTTTCTTCGGGGTAAATAGTTCCCTTTTTAAAGAGGATTCTTATAATATAAAGGTTTTCTTACCTTTATCTAATAAAAAGGACTTAGCCTTTTCTTTACTTTTATTTTAAGAAAGAAGCTTAATATTCTTATTATTTTCTTTTTATAAGGTAAATTACTTACCTTTATTTTTAATATTACTTATAATTTAAAAATATTTTTAAATAAAAGGTAGCTAATTTTCTAAAGGAATTCTAAGTAAGTAAAAGATACTATTTAATATATACCTTAGTTAATTTACTTATTTAAATAATTAATTATTATTTATAACCGTATTTAGATTAGTTAGGAAACGATTAATTATAATAAGTAACTTAGTTTCTTAAAGATTATCTTAATATAGTAAGTACTTTCTAATTAGCTTTATTTCTTTATATTATAAAGGAGGGAATTTACTTTTAAAAAGGTAAGGTTTCTTTACTTTTTTATAAATATTAAAAATATAAGCTTTTTCTTTCCTAGCTATAATTTTTTTTTAATTACTTTAAGAAATTTAAGGGTAAAAAAATAATATATAGCTAAGGTAATATAATAAATATAATAAAGCTTTCTTCTAAGCTAAAAATCTACGCTTATAAAATCTTATTAGTAAAAATATTTTAAGTTTAACTTATTACCTTAATAGCTAGAAATTTATAAATTAATATAATATTAAATTACTATTAGTTATTATACGCTTATATATATAATTTTCTAATAAGTATATATATTAAGCTAGCTACTAAATATAATATATAAAAAAGGGAGATAAGCTAGCTACTAATTATAAAATTATAAAATAGCTATTATAAAAAGTATAAATATAAGTAAAAGTTTTTTAAAAATTAAAATAATAATTATAAAAAAATCTAAATTTCTATTTAAAGAAATATTAAGCTCATCTATATAGCTAAAAACTTAAGGAAGATTTCTTAATATAATCCTAAGAATACTTACTTAAGGGGATTTTATAGTAATTTCCGTATATATTAGTAAAACGGAGATTTCCTAATACGCGGTAATTTCCTAGTATATAGGGATTTCCTAGTAAAATCCGGAGATTTCTAAAAGTATATTTTAATATTAGATCTAATAGGAAATCTTAGTAAAATCCTAAGAGTTATTATAGAGAAATCTTAAGAGGAAATCTTAGTAATTTCCTAAGCGTAAAGGTAATAAAGTTTCTAAGAGAAATTTAAGTAAAATCCTAAAGGGGAAATCTTAGTAAAATATTATAAGAGGTTAAGCGATTTATAAAGGTATTATTTTATATCCTATATTAGATAATATAATTATACTTTTATTAAGTAAATATATCGATTTATTTATATAAATATAAGAATCTTATTAGTTTCTTTTATAAAATTTAAAAATTTTATTAAAATTATAAAATATAAATTTCTTATTAATAAATATAATAACCTTATTAATATTAATAAATATATTCTTAAAAGTAAGGGTATTAAGTAAGATAAATATTAAAATAGGGAAATTAATAATTTATTTATAATTAATATTAAATATTTTCGCTATATAGCTTAAGTTAAAAGAAAGATTATACTTATTAGAGTATTTATTAAAATAAGTTACTTAAATTAAAGTAATATTTATATTTTAAAATATTAAAGCTTACTTATTATAATATATTATAATAAAAGTAAGAGAATATTTAATAACTTAAATTAGATTATTATAATAAGTTATTATAAAACTATTATTAGTATTTTTAACTTTCTTAGCTTTAAAAACTTCTTAAAATTAAATAATAATTTTAAAAATAATTATAAAAGTTTAAAGTTATTAAAAAGTAAAATAAGTTTACTTATTAAGAGTTTTAAGGATATTTTATAAAATAAAAGTTAGAGGAATAATAAAACGCTTTATTAAAGATTTACTAAAAATAGGAGCTACTCCCTTAATTTTAATCTCCTTTTTTATAGCTATTAATATTATTCTTTCTATCTTTCTAAGGTAATTAGTATAAGAGATTATAGCTAAGATTTACTTAATTTTCTCTAATTTTTCTAACTCCTAATAAACTTACTTACTAACTAGGCCTTTAATATAATTTTTTATAATTTCTATATATATATATATATTATAATAGTTTTTTCTAAGTTATTTAAATTATAGAAAAATATTATTTTTAATATTTATAAGGAAATATAATAATAAAAAGTAAATATAGCTTCTTAATAAAATAATTAGTATTTTAAAACTAAAGCTAATAATAAAAGAAAATACCGTAATAGTTTATTAAGTAAAATATCTAAGCGCTATAATTTTAGAAATATTAAGTAAAGAATAATTAAAGTTAGCGTATTTATATTTAAAAAGTAAGTATTTAAAATTATAATCTTTATTATTAAAAAGTTTTTCTCCGCTTACTTATTTCTTTACTTTCTTATTAATATAATAAATATAATTATTTAATTTACTAAATATAACTTTTATATATTTTATAAACTTCGCGCTTATAGTAACGCGGATATAAACTTTTTATTTTTATATTATAAGTAAACTCCGCTCCTTTTATTACCTTATAATAATAATAAGCTACGCTAAAAATAACTTTAGAGAGGAGGGCGATATTATATAAATTAATTATAACCGCAAAAATTTTTTACTTAAAATATAGCTTTACTTTAAATTATAATAATTTCAAACTTAAAAATTTACTATATTTATTATTTTATTAAAAGCTAAAATAAATATTATTAAAATTATTTTAAAAGATATTTTTATTTTTATATAAGTAATTATCGAATAAATAGTAAAGTTTAAGAAAGTTTAAAAAAGCGCCTCCTTTATTTTAACTTTATTAGTTAGTAATATTTTTTTAACTATTATAGCCGCGATTTCCTCTCTTTTCTATAGCTTTAAAGAGAGCGGAACTTTTTTAATATAAGCTATAGTTATAAATAAAGCGCTAAAAAAACTATTAAAAAATAAGTTCTTAAGCGATATAAGTAATAGCTTATAATTTACTTTAATTTTATTACTATTTTATTTTAAATTTAAAGCTTTAAAGTAATTATTATAAATATTAATTATAAATTTTATAAATAAACTAAGCTTTTATAATAAAAAAATTACTTAATAGCGATATTATAATAATATTTAAAGATATTATTTATAAGCTTTAGTTTAATTTAAAATAGCTTTATATTATTTTTAAAGAAAAAGTATATTTAATTAGTAAAAGTTATATTTTTATTATAAAAAAAGTATTAATATAAGCTTTATAATAAAATAATAAGAAAGCTTTTTAAAAAAAGATTAAGTTATTAAATAAAGTTTTAATAATATAACTATATATAAAAAATATTATTTTAAAACTTAGTAAGGTTTTTTAATAATTATTATTAATAATATAGTAAATATAAATTAAATTTATAATAAAAATATAATAATATAAGTAAAAATCTTTAACGCTAAATTATATATATTAAAAATTTAACTTTAATAATATTTTAAAGATTATTAATTTAAATATATTACTAAATATTATATAATAAAGCTATAATATAATAAATATTTTATTATTTTCTATATAAAAAGTAAATCCGCTTACTTTATAGCTTATAGAAAAAAATTATATTATTTTTTTTATTAAAAGTTTTATTTTTAATAAAGTTAACTTTATTTTAAAATAAAAGTAATATAAGATTAGGTAAAGAATATATATATTACTTAATTTTTAAAGTTTATAAATTAAAACTTTATATATATTACCTTTCCTTCCTTTTTAGCGCTAACTAGAAATTAGTAATAGCTAAGGCGAAAACGCTAAAAAGCGAATATAATAATACCTCCTCCTCTAACTCTAACTCCGTACTTATTTATAACTTTATTATAATAATCTAGCTACTTTTTAAAATTAGCTATTATAAAGTTTATTATAAGATATTAAAACTTTTTAAATTCTTAAGCTATATTAATAAAGTATTAATTAATTAGATTATTAAAGCTATTTTAATTAAATATAAAGATTTAGTTTATAATAATAATAATAGCTAAAAAGATAAATAAGCTATATAAACTTTATATTAAATTTAATTTATATATATTCTTATTACCACAAAGTCCGCTTTAGGGGAAATATCGGCTTTTAAATTACTAGTTAATACTTAACTTATTAAATATATAAAGTATTAGGTATAGGCAAGGTCTAGCCTAAAGCTAAGGTAATATTTAAGGGGAGGGTTTTACTCTAAGCTCTCTAGTTTTTCCCCCTTTTAAAATATATATAAGATAATTCTAAGCTATATTAAGATACGCTTATATATATAATTTTTTAATAAGCGTATATACTAAGCTAATTACTAAATATAATATATAGAAAAGGGAGATAAGCTAGCTACTAATTATAAGATTATATAATAGCTATTATAAAAAGTATAAATATAAGTAAGAGTCTTTTAAGAATTAAAATAATAATTATAAAAAAAATCTAAATTACTATTTAAAAGAATACTAAGTTAATTATATAGCTAGGAGCTTAAGGAAGATTTCCTAATATAATCTTAAAAATATTTACTTAAGGGGATTTTACGGTAATTTCCGTATATATTAGTAAAATAGAGATTTCCTAGTATACGGTAAATTCCTAGTATATAGGGATTTCCTAGTAAAATCCGGAGACTTCTAAAAGTATATTTTAATATTAGATCTAGTAAGAAATCTTAGTAAAATCCTAAAAGTTATTATAGAGAAATCTTAATAGAAAATTCTAATAATTTTCTAAGCGTAAAGGTAATAAAGTTTCTAAGGGAAATCTAAGTAAAATCTTAAAAAGGGAAATTTTAATAAAATATTATAAGAGGTTAGGCGATTTATAAAAATATTATTATATATTTTATATTAACTCCCCGGGCCTAAAAAGAATTCTAATAGCTTTATTAACTCTCTATATTATTTTAGAAATTATTATTATACTTAAAGGCTTTTTTATATTAACTCTAATAATTATATTTAATTATAGATTAAGAAATATTAATAGGGATCTATATATAAAGAATTAAATTAATCTATATAAGGTAAGAAAAAAAATAAGATAAGAATAATAAAAGAGAATTATAATATATATTAAATATATATAAAAGAATATATATTACGGTAAAGGGTATCGTAATACTAAGAAAAGGAAATAAGAATAAGAAGAACGCGATATAATATATAAACTAAAAAAATAAAATAAAGGAAATATCTTACTATTTTTATTATTTAAATATATAAGTTACGGCGATAATATAAAAGTAAATATAGATAATTTTACTATAAATAGCGTAAAAGATATAATTTATAGCTTTAAGTATAGTATATTTTATAAAGATAGAGTTATTTAAGATATTAGAAATAGTAATAAAGTTAACTATATTACGAATAGTTTATACTTATCCTTAAGCGTATATCGTAAGTAATTTATAATAAATAAGCTTTACTTAGCTTTTTTATTATAGCTAATATTCTTTTTTTATTTATAATATATAAAATATAAGGAAAAATAGTTAATAACTAGTATTATATTATAAAGATATTAAAAAATAATACTAAAAATATACTAATTTACGGGGTTTTTACCTAAGCTTAGTAAATATATTATTATTATATATTAATAATTAAATAACTTAAAGATTTATTATATATTAATAGTTAAATAACTTAAAGATTTATTATATATTAATAGTTAAATAGATATAATAGCTATTATTTATTAATAGTTAAATAATATAACGCGTGCTTTCCGTATAAAGCGCGTTATTAATATTTATCTATTATACTTTATACTAAAGCTATATATAAAGCTACGAAGAGTCTTAATTTATTATTATATCGATAAATAAATCGGCGTTAATAAGCTTAATAGTTATAATATATTTAGCACTATTAGAGAGTTTAACTAAGCTACTTTTCTAACTATATAGCTCTTTAGTAATATTATTAAAAGCTATTTTTACTAAATTTAAAATATTAAAGATAGGAATATTACTAAAGTTTAAAGTTATTTTATTTCTAATAATATTACTTTAAGCTAAGGAGAGTATATAGATAATAATAATAGCTAGAAGTAAAGTAATAATACCTTTACTAAGTAGATATATTTATTCTCTTATATAAATATAAGAGTCTTATTAATTCCTTTTATAAAATTTTAGTATTTTACTTAAATTATTAAGTATTAATTTTTTATTAATAAATATAGCGATTTTATTTATATTAATTAATAAGTTCTTAAAAGCTAAAATATTAAGTAAGATAAGTATTAAGATAAGGAAATTAACGATTTATTTATTACTAATATTAAATATTTTCGCTATATAACTTAAGCTAAAGGAAATATTATATTAAGTAAGGTATTTATTAAAGTAAGTTATTTAAATTAGAGTAATATTTATATTTTAAAATATTAAAGCTTATTTATTATAATATATTATAAAAAAAGTAAGCGAGTATTTAATAACTTAGATTAAATTATCGTAATAAGTTATTTAGAAATTATTATTAGCTTTTTTAATTTTTTTAGCTTTTAAAATTTTTTAAAATTAAATAGTAGTTTTAGAAATTATTATAAGGGTTTTAAGTTATTAAAAGGTAAAGTAAGTTTACTTATTAAGGGTTCTAAGAACGCTTTATTAAGTTAAAGTAAAAAGAGTAATAAAATACCTTACTAAAGATTTTCTAAAAATAAACATAGCTCCCTTAATCTTAGTCTTTTTTTCTATAGCTATTAATACTATTCTTTTTATCTTTTTAAAGTAATTAGTATAAAAGATAATAGCTAAGATTCTTTTAATCTCCTCTAACTTTTCTAACTTTTAATAAACTTACCTAATAATAAGGCTTTTAATATAATTTTTTATAATTTCTAATAGCGTATAAGCGCTATAATAGTTTTTTTTAAGCTAGTTAGATTACGGAAAAATATTACTTTTAATATTAATAAGGGAGTATAGTAAAAAAGGTTAAGTATAGCTTCTTAATAAGGTAGCTAGTACTTTAGAGGTAAAGCTAGCGGTAAAAAAAAATACTACGGTAGTTTATTAAGTAAAATATTTAAGCGCTATAACCTTAGAAATATTAAATAAGGAGTAATCGAAGCTAAAGTATTTATTATTTAAAAATAAGTATTTAAAATTATAATTTTTATTATTAAGAAGTTATTTTCTATTAGCTTACTTTTTTACTTTTCTATTAATATAATAAATATAATTATCTAACTTACTAAATAATAAATTATATTTTTTTTCTTATAATATTTATTTTTAGATAACGAAAGTTATATAATTATTCGATTTCTAGTTATTAAATTTATAAGTAAGTAACTTAAATAAATATTAAAGTTTTATAAAGTTTTTAAATAACTAAATAGCTTTTTTAAAGCCTTTAAATATAAATATAAAAGAAATATAAATTAGTTATTTATAAAATAACTTATAATATATTTTATCGCGAGAATAATAAGGATTATTATAGGAAGGATTAATCTTAAGTATAAAAAAAAGGAAATAATATAAAAATAACGAAAAAAATTAGAAAATAAAAAAAAATAATTATAAAAAGGATAAAGACTAATATATAGGAAGATATAATAAAGATAGGTAATATAAAGGGAATAAAAGAGGATAAATAAGAGAGAGAGGAAGTAAGAGAAGAAAGGTAGGAAAATAAAGGGAAATCCGGTATAAATAGTAACGCGTTAAGTTTATTATTTCCTAAAGATATTACGCGTTTATTACTAAGTAACTTATTTACCTTATTCTAATAGCTAGTACTTTTTAAAAGTATTTATATATTTTTTCCTAATAATTTCTAGCTTAGCTTCTAACTTATCTTTTTCTTTCTTAAATTCTTTAATTATCTTCTTTTATTAAAAATCTTTCTTAACTACTTACTAATTATAATTACTTAAGTATTTTTTTTATATATAAGGTATTTTATTTAAGTAATACCTCGCCCTTTCTTAACTTTTCTCTTATTAAGGATTTATTTAATTTTATAGTTATTAGTATTAAGCTTAGGGCTAAGTTATTCTCCTAAAATATTAGCTAGTTAAAGTTATATAACTAATATAATAAAATAGATATTTATAGAATTATTAAGATTTAGTTAATAAGCTAGATAACTAATTTTTTTAATTATATAAAAAGGCTTAGTTTACTATTCTAAAAGCTTCGCTACTTATCTATTAAAAATAGAATTTCTTTTCTTAAGTTTTAGCTAAACTTAATCGCTAAGCTTAAACTTAAGCTTCTAATATTTCTTATTATATTATCTTTTTATTATAGCTTAGGTATAAGTAATAAAAATAACTATTTTATTTTTTAATTTTTCCTTAAATTTAAGGGAAGCTTAATTACTTAGATAATAAAGATTATTATTTATTAAGAATCTAATAAGTAATTTACTTAGCGTAGTTTTAATAATTAAAGAGAAAAAATTATTAAGTAAAAATTAAAAAGCTAGTAAAGCGTTAATTTATTATTCTATTAGGAAATCGGTAGCGAAGAATTTAAAAGTAATTTTAATAATTTAATTTTATTTTTTAAATAAATTATTAGTTTATAATAATATATAGTTAATATTAGGAGTTTAATATTAAAAGCGGACTATAAAGTTCTCTAAAGCTTAGATATAAATTTTAGATTTTAATTAGAGATAATTTACTTTAAAAGTCTTTAGTTATAATAAGTAAGCTTATTATATAGCCGCTAAGCTTATTCTTTAGTAATAAAGTAATTATATCTAAAAGTTAAAATATATATTTTTAAGAACTTATTAATAATAGTAAGGAGGGTATTATAAAACTTTTCTTTAAGTTTAAATTAAAGTAAGTTTTCTAAAAAGATTAAAAAAAGTTTAGTAATAAAGTTTATTATAATTATATAAAAAAAATTACTAAAAATAAATAAAAACTATTTCTTTAAAAAAAGCTTATTTATTAGTTTAATTTTATTTATAAATATTATATTTATTTATAAAATTATTAATTTTTTTTAGTTAGGAAATAATAAAACTAAAAGAAAATTTAGCTTATATATATTTTTAGCTAATATAAAATTTATAAAA
Organism: Ophiocordyceps camponoti-saundersi (nom. inval.); assembly: GCA_003339415.1. Taxonomy (NCBI): domain Eukaryota; kingdom Fungi; phylum Ascomycota; class Sordariomycetes; order Hypocreales; family Ophiocordycipitaceae; genus Ophiocordyceps; species Ophiocordyceps camponoti-saundersi. The sequence goes on along the minus strand of PDHQ01000215.1, from coordinate 29,667 downwards.
ATAATACTTAGAAATAATTTTTTTAGCGTAATTTTCGGGAATATAAAGTTATTATTAATTATTAATATTTTAAAAATATAATAAGCTATTTATTTAGATAAAAATAAATTTTTCCTAAAAGTTTTTATCTTTAAGTTATTTTAAGATTTTAAATTATTATATATTAAAAAGATATTTTTCTAAAATCCTATATTAGAAGGCGTTATTAAAAATAGCTTCTAAGAAAATAAGCGCGTATTCCTAATTAATATAATCTTTCTATATATTTTTAAGTTCTCCTTATTTTTTTTCTAAGGCTATTTTTAAAAAAAAGCGTAAAAGAGAGTTTATAAGAATATTAAAAATATTAAAAATATATTAAACTTAAAAAAAATATTAACTTAGAAAGTAAAAAGTAAGAGTAAGGTAATTATTATTACTTATATTAATAATAAAAGAAAAAAGTTTATTTTATAATTATTAAAATTAAGGTATAATTTATAAAAATTATAATTTTTAATTTCTAAGTTTTAATTAAATAAGTTTAAAGTTTATAGTAAGCTTAAACTAAATAGGAAATCTTAAGTTTAGTTAGCTAATATTTAATTTTAGCTAATTTAAATATATAATTAAGATAATAAATAAGTTTAATAAATTATTAAAGCGGAGCTAAAGATAATTTCTAAGATTTCTTATTATTAATATAAAAAAGATAAGCTATAAAACTATTCTCCTAAGAAATATTAATTTATAAAAAGAGTTAATAATTAGGAAAAAACTAATAAAGAGTAGCGTTATTATAAAAGGCGTTAGTAATATTATTAAAATAATTAGTTTTTTTTATTAGGATAATTTTAAACCGGAATATAAAGGTATTTTTTTTTAGTTTAATAATAGGTACTTTATTCTCTTATTTTTCTTAGAATATTATTATTTTATATTTCTAAAAAAGGTTAATTTATTATATAAAATAAAAAATAAGATATTTTATTTATCTAATTAATTTAATTTATTACTTAAAATACTATAAGGTATTAAGAAACTTAATATTTTATAAAGCTTTTACTTAAAATTAAGTATTTATTAATATAAATCTATTAATATAATATTTTAATATTTTTATAAATAAGTAATAAAGGAATAATTTAAAAGTAAAAAGGGAAAGATTTATATTAATAAAAAGATTAAATATTATAATTATATACTTAATATAATCTTTTATAATATTAAAGAAGATTATTATATTATTAATATATTTAATAGCGTATATTTTATATAGTTAGAGAATATAATTAATAAATCTTTATATATAGGTAGGCGAAATTTTATACTTTATAAGAGTAATTATAGCTTTTTCTAATCCGCGGTAAAAAGTAATTATAAATTACTTTTAGTAATTTTAATAGATAAGAAACTAATAAAAAAAGCTCCGAGTATCGATAATAAAAATAACTTTTTTACTTATTAACTTATAAATTATATTTTAAAAAAGAGGTATTAAATATATATTAGGATTAGCTATATTATTTAAAGCTTATAAGTTATTAATAATATATAGTTTATTTTTTCTTTAAATAATAAAATATAAGCTAGCGAAAAGTAAAGCTTTAAGCGCTTATTCTATTTTACTTTATAAATATATATTATTATATTTTTTATTAAGGAAATCTTAATTAGGTTTATTTAGTAAATAAGAATATAAACTAAGTTTTTTCTTATATTAATTATTAATAAATAGGATTTTTAAATAATATTCCGGGGGTAGATTAATTAGTTTAATATTTTTTTATAATTTTAGAAAGGAATTATATAGCTATTTTACTTTTCCGGATAACTAAGTATTAAGAGTATAAATTTTAATACTATACTCTCCCTTAGTTTCTAAGATATTAAGTATCTTAAAAATACCTAATTAGTATAGTTAACTTAAATTTAAGATATTAATAAAAAGTAAATTAGTATTAGTTTCGTTAAATAATATTATCTAATTTAAAAAAAAGTTTAATATTAAACGCTTATTAGGGTTATTTAAAGAGTCTTTTTTAGTAATTTATTAAGGGATTATAAAAAAGAATTAATTATTAAAATCTAATATAATACTAACCTTTTCTTTCTATTTAAAGAAAATTAGCTTATTACTTAAGTTAAAGATAGTTAAGTAAAATAATTATAAATAATTAAATTAGAGAGAAAATAAAAGTTAGGAAAGAAAATAAGGTTATAATTCTTAAGAGGATCCTTAATTAGTGCTAAAATTATACTTATTAAAAAAGGAGGGATTATTATTATTAAAATAGCTATTATATATTTATTAATAGCTAGTATTTTATAAGTAAAATAATATTCGATATATATTTTTTTATAAAGTTAAATTTAAAGCTTTTATTAAAAGTTAAGGATATTAATTTTATAAAAGATTAAAAACCCTTATCTTAATAAAACTCTAGTAAAAAAATACTCGATAACTTAAGCGCTAGCTTTAAACTTATTAAGGTAAAACTTATTATCGATTTTACTAATAATATATAAAGTAAAGGTAGCTTAATTATAAGTTAAGGCTAATTTAATATTATTTAAGCTTTAAACTATTATTAGATTATAATTAATATTATTAAACTTATTAAATAAGTTTTTCCTAATAAGGGATTTATTTACTTTAATATTAATATATATTTTTATAATATTAGAAAGTTTATTTTTACTAAATATTAAAATCTTTATATAAGAGAAATAAGAAACTTATTTTAAAAAGAAATTAGTTATTTATAAAATAATTTCGATAATAAGAAAGTTTTTAAAAAAGAGGTTTCTAATAATATTAAGAGGTTTTATCTTATATTTCTTAAAATTTAAAATAAGATAATATAAATTATTAGTTAGTTATTTATTTTTAAATATTTTAGAGAAATTATCTTCGCTTTTTAAGGGCTATTTTAAAATATTAAGGATAATATTATATATTTCTAAAAAGATAGTAAAGACTTTATTTATATTAGGGTTTTAATCTATAAGTTTATAAGTAAAGTTAATAAGAATAGAATTACCTTTTAAGCTTTCTCCGTTTTTCTTAAGGAAAAGCTATTTTATTTTTATTTTAAACTTAATATTTTTATTAAAAGGTTTCTAAATATTATCTATTAGCTTTTTAAAGGAGTTATTTAGTTTATATTTTAATTAGTAGTTTAGATTTTATAGGGATTTTTTTTTAAAATTATTTACCTTATATTCTTATTAAGGTAATTTACCTAAAGCTATATATTAAGTAATATCGTTTTAGAAAATACTTTAAGTTTTTCTAATTAGCTTAGTTTAAAAGTTTAGAATAAGTTATTTATATTTATATACTTAGTTATTTAAAATATTTTTGCTAATTAGCTATTAGAAAGTTTTTTAAAAAAGGATATTAAGTTAGGAAAAAATAATTATTAATATAAATTATTTAAGATAAAAAGCTACTTAAGCTATTCTTTTTATTTTTAATATTTATAATCGGAAATCCTTTTTAGTAAGTATACCTTAAAATATAAAGCTTTATTTTTATATAGTAAGAGTAATAATATTAAGTTAGATAATAAACTTTTTCTATAAAGCTTTTACTTATTTTTAAATTTTAAAACTAGGAAAAATAAGTTTTAGTTTAATTTATAAATTTAGATTTTTAGAATATTATTTTATAATATAACTTTTAAGAAAAAAAGGAATAAATTATATAAGTTTATTTATATAATCTTTACTTTAAGCTATAACTATTTTTTTTATTATTATATTATTACGCTAGTAGCTATAGGAGCTGCTAGAACCTTAATAATAAGTCGGGTGGGAAAAACCCTCCCGTAAGAGGTAAAACCCCCCGTAGCGCGGTAAGACCGCGGCCGGCTAGGGGCTAGGTAGGATATACAACGCGTATAAAAGAAATAGCTATCGGCCACGGTAATTCTATATAATATAAGGAAAAGATAGGGAAAAAGTAATAAAATAAGGAAAGATAAGGAGAGTAGCAGTACGTATTACTAGTATAAGCTAATATATACCTCTTAACCCCTTAATACGTAGCTACGTACCCCTTATATACGTAATATATATTTAAGTATATACCTTTTTATAAAGCTTTCCTAATTAGAAAGCTTTCTTAATTAGGAAATTATCCTTATAAATTAGTAACTTAGGGCCTAAGAGTATATAAGAGAGAGGGGGTTACTCTTACTAGTATAAGTAAGCTATTATTAAATTAGTAATCTTAATAAAATTAGTTATATAAGTAGCTCTTATAAGTATATATATAATCTATAGCTAACTTATACTAGAAGTAAAATACCCGCTAAGAGAGATTACCTTTATAATATATTTTACGCTAATTATATTAGTACGCTTATAAGCTTTAATAATCTCTATTAAGTATAGTAAAGTAAGTATTCGGCCCCGGTACGCGCCTAAGCTTACTAATAGTTAAAATAAACTAACTTAGTATATCTTATATAAAGTATATAAATAATTATACTAAGTATAAGCTAATTTCTAATCCCGCTATAATAAAAGCTATTTGCACCGCGGTTATAGTAGCTTATAAGCTAAGCTTTAGTTATAACTTTTAGTTAGTAAGTTAAATTTAAAATTATAGCGGATTTAAAGTAAATCCTATACTAATAAAAGTAGTAGAAAAATACTATTTAGCGCGTTAAGGAAACTCGCGCTATCGCGCGCTATAATAGCTCCTATACTAATTAAGTTATTTAAGTAGCTACTAGCCGTATACCGCTCTAAAGCTTATTACCTCCTGCTTTTAGTAAAGATCTTATTATTAAAATAACTAAAAGTTTAACTAATATTAACTAAATTATTATAGCTATTATAGCTTAAATTTAAAAATAGTATATTTTTTATATATAATTAATTAACTTTTATAACTAAGCGATAATTAAGTTACGCTATATTTACCGTATAGCTAAGAATAAGATAGCGTTATAGGGGATACTATTACCCCGTAACTGCCCCCTTATCCTTACTATTTCTCTGCTTATTACTAAAACCTTTGCCGCCTTAATACTTATTAAGTTTAAGCTAGAGTTAGAGGCTAATAAATTTATCGCTCTTAATATTACTCCCGCCCCCGCCGTAAAGGAAGCTTTTACTATCGTTAAGAGCGCTATAAGCGCCTATAACGCTATCGCGCCGCCTCCTTATAAGGAGATTTCTAGTTTTATTTAAGATAATCTTATTAATAAGTATTCTAATAATAAGAATTTTATAATATTAAATAGTAACTATACCGCGTTTAGTATAGAAAAGTAAAAGCTAGTAATAATTACTTTAAGTTATAATTATAATTATAGTTATAGCCGCGGCTATAGCCGCGGCCGTAATAATTATAATTATTCCCGCGCTTTATATAGTTAAATTAGTTTTTTATATTTAGTTAAGGTAATTAAAACTTAGAACTAAGTAAGCGGTTAGTAAAATAATAAATTATAATATATTACTATATAGTAACTATTATATATCTATACTAAGGTTAGCGTTTTTATTCTTTTTCTCCTTATAAAATAATAATATAAAGTTAAACTAGTAAAGTTATTTTAATAAAAGGAACTAATATATAAGTTATATTATAAATTAAAGGTTATTAAGTACTTTAGTAAGGTCTCGCTACTTTTATATTAGGCGCCTATTAGCGTTAAGAAAGGGCCTATCTTTATAAATAAAAGTATAGTTAATAAAAATATATAAAACTATTTTATCGCTATTATTATATAAGCACCGCTTTATTATTACCCCGGGCACCTTATAAGCTTAAAAGAATAAATTAAGTCTAATATACTTAGTTTAAAGTTATATAAGTATTATATTAATAAATTTAGGAAATCCCTTATATATATATAAGGCGGAGCTAGCTTTAAGCCGCGGTAGCTTATTTATAAAGTAGCTATATAATTACCTATATTTCTTTAGCTTTCCTTCTTTTAAATATTAGCGGAGAAGCTACTTATCGCAGAGTTAAGTATCGAAATCGCGTTACTTATATCTTACCGCTAGCTTAAAGCTAAACTATATAATATTAAAATTCTTTAAGTTTTAAAATACTTAATATTTTCTCTAATAAGGGTATCTTTTATATTTATTATATACTTATTTATAATATTTATTATATATATTCTATAAACTCCGCGCTTATAATAACGCGGATATAGACCTTTTATTTTTATATTATAAGCAGACTCTGCTTTTTCCGTTACCCTATAGCGATAGCTTTAAGCTACGCTTAGAGCGACTCCGGGGGGAAAGGTAACGCTATATAAGTTAATCGTAACTATAAAAATTTTTTACCTAAAATATAGCTTTACTCTAAATTATAATAAACTTAAACTTAAAAGTTTACTATATTTTTTACTTTATTAGAAGCTAAGGTAAATATTAATAAGATTATTTTAAGGGACGCCTTAGTTTTTATATAGGTAATTATCGAATAAGTAGCGGAGTCCGAAAAGGTTTAGGGAGGCGCCCCCCTTACTCTAACTTTATTAGTTAGTAATATCTCCTTAGCTATTATAGCCGCGGTTTCCTCTTTTTTCTATAGCTTTAGAGGGAGCGGAACTCCTCTAATATAAGCTATAATTATAGCTAAAGCGCTAAAAAAAATTATTAAGAAGTAAATTCCTAAATAATATAAATATTAGCTTATAATTTATTTTAACTTTATTATTACGCTATTTTAAATTTAAAGCCTTAAAATAATTATAATAAATATTAATTATAAACTTTATAAGTAAAGCTAAGCTTTTATAATAAGGAAATTACTTAGTAATAATATTATAGTAATTTTCTAAAATATTATTTATAAGCTTTAATTCGATTTAAGGTAGCTTTACGCTATTTTTAGAGAAAAGGTATACTTAATTAGTAAAAATTATATTTTTATCGTAAAAAAAATATTAGCGTAAGCTTTATAATAAGGCGGTAAGGAAACTTTTTAGAAAAAAATTAAGTTTTCGAATAAGGTTTTAATAATATAATTATATATAAAAAGATATTATTTAAAAATTTAGTAAAGTTCTTTTATAATTACTATTAATAATATAGTAAATATAAATTAAATTTATAATAAAGGTATAATAATATAAGTAAAGATTTTTAATATAAAATTTTATATATTAAAAATTTAACCTTAGTAATATTTTAAATATTACTAGCTTAGATATATTATTAAATATTATATAGTAAAGCTATAATATAGTTAGTACTCCGCCTTTTTATATATAAAAAGTAAATTAGCTTATTTTATAGCTTATAGAAAAAGATTATATTATTACTCTTTTTATTAAGGGACTTACTTTAAGTAAAGTTAACTTTACCTTAAAATAAAAGCGGCGTAGGATTAAGTAAAGTATATTTATATTTTCTAATTTTAGAGATTTATAAATTAGAACTCCGTATATACTGCCCCTCCTCCCTTTTTAGCGCTAACTAGAGTCTAATAATAGCTAGGGCGGAAACGCTAAAAAGCGAATATAGTAACTCCGCCTCTAACCTCCTTTTTAAATTTATCCGCGGCTCCGCTATAATAATTAGGCCACTTTTTAAGATTAGCTATTATAAGGTTTATTATAAGCTAGTAAAATTTCTATATATTCCTTAATTATATTAATTAGGCCTTAATTAACCGGATTATTAAGGCTATTTTAATTAAGCGTAAGGATTTAGTTTATAGCGATAATAATAGCTAAGAAAATAAGTAAGCTATGCGGACTCCATACCGAACCCGAACTATACGTATACTTATTACCGTAAGCTCTATTCTAAAAGATATATTAGCTTCCTTAATTATTAGTTATTACCTAATTTATAAAAAATATAGAGTACTAAATATAGGCGTAGTCTAACTTAAAGCTAAAGTAATACTTAAGGGGAGGGTTTTACCTTAGGATTCTCTAGTTTTTCCCCCTCTTAGAATATATATAAGATAGTTCTAAGCTATATAAGGTATATTAGCGTAATAATATTATTATTATTATATACTTATTTAGCCGCCTTCTCTATTATAGTATAAATAAGGTTTACTATTTTAATATATTATAAGCGGTAATAAGTATATATTATTTAGTAAGTAAGATAAAAGTTAAGAGGTAAAATAAAAGCCTTAGCTTTAATATAGTAAATAAAGGTAATCTTATAAGCCCCGATAATAACTTAAAGGTACTTTAGCGGGGGAAGAAGGACACCCTAAGCGAGCGTAGTAGATACCTAAGGGGCGTAACTTCTTAGGTAACTAGAGTTTTTAACTAATATAAGGGGGGATCTCTAGCTATAAGGGGAGGTGCTAGATATAATTCTTTATAGGGAAAATAATAGGAAGTTAATTTTCTATATAAAGATAAGAGTAGTAAGGGAGAAAAACTTAGGGACTATTTAATTAATAGTTAAAGACTTTAAAATAAGTATTTAAATTAGTAATTTAAAGAATAAAAATATAAGGTTTAAAATAAAGTTATAATTCCGTTTAGTAGAGTTTTTACTATAAGTCCTCTCTATAACTTAATTTACGATATATAACTTTTATAAAAGCTATAAAGATAAGCTTAAGGGCTAATTTTTATTTTATTCCTTCCTCTTTTCGAGGAAACTAAACCGTGCTATATACCTAATAATAGCCCCTTATCCCGTTATTATCTCCCTTAATAGTTCTAAAGCGTTAAAGTATCCGAGAACTAAAAGGACTTAAAGGACTATTTAATCGTAACTTATATAAGCCCCTAATAACTTGCTATCCTAGTTTAGCGTTATTTTTCTTTAAGGTGTGTCTTTTACCGCCGCTAAAGTACTTAGATTATTTTATACTTAAGGCTTTTATAATAAAGCTATATAGCTTCCCCCCTAGCTATATTAATAAAGCGAACTAGGTTATATTAAATATAATAGCTAACTTAATAGCCTTAGTATAAATTTCCCTTACTTTTAATAAGGTATAGCTTTATATTAACGCTATAATCCTAGTAAGAGCTAGGTATTAGTACTTAAGCTTAATAATAAGTTTTAAAAGGTAAGATTTCTAATATAGCTTATAATATAGCTAGACCCCTAAAAATTACGCTTTTTATATTAGCTATACTATTATATCTCTAAGCTAAAGCTTAGTTATATTCGCTATCCTTACCTTTATAAAATATATTAACTTATTTTTAGCTAGCTAAAAAGTTATTTTATATTCTAAAGCTTATTACTTATAGATTTATTATATATACTTAAGTTAAAGTAATACGTAAGCCTTATCGCGCTTAATATTAAGAATATTAGTATTATTTATAATTTTTACCGTAAGAAAACTTAATATTAAGTCTAAGCGTTAGTATAATAAGGATATATATAAGAGGAAGAGAACTAGTAATATAGGGGATTTTTAGGGGACCTTTTATTAAATTAAAAAAGTATCGCTTAGTTTATAGTTAAACTTAAGTCTTAAGGTATAGTTTATAAGGTATAATCGGATAAACGCTATAACTTATTCTAAGAAGCTTAGATAGTTTATAATAATAATTAACTTATTATAAGAGATATAGTTAAAAGCCCTAGTAAGGTCTAATAGAAGGAGCGAGGTAATGCCGCCTTAGTTTTAAATTATTTTAATTATTTTAGTAAATATAAGAACTACTATATTAGTAAAGCGCTATAATTTATTACCTATCTAGCTATTAGGGAAAATCTAAGCCTCCTCCGCTATAAATACGATTTTCCTAGCTATAATTATTTTTAGAACTTTCCTTATTATATTAAAAAGTAAAATTAGCCTATACTTACTTAAGGTATAGTACGTAGCTAGTAGCTTACTTATTTTCTAGATAACCGTAATATTAGAGATTTTAAATTATAATAGAAAATAGCTATTATTAATATAGCTTTAAAAAATCTTTTAGAAAACTTAGATAAAAGGGGGTCTGTATTTTTTTAGGAAACTAACTAGAATCTTATTAGGGCTAGTAAATTTCTAAAAAATAATTAAGAAAAAGGTAAAGTAAATATCTTTAGTAATAATAGCGCGCTTAATATAAAAAAAGGGGAAGAGATTATTAAAAGTAAGTAAAGGGGCTATATTAATAAAAGCTAGGAAAAATTATTAGCTAAGTAAAGTTACTTTATTAGAGAAGGTAGCTACTAATATTAAATCTAGGTATTTTTAAAATATAAGGATATAAACCGGCTTTAATATAGCCTAGCTTTATAGCTTAGCTTAATAGTTTATAATCTAAAAGGTTAATAAGTTCGCGGAGATACCGTTAAAAAAGTTATACTAAGCGCTATAGTATACCGCGCTAATTATAGTTTTCTATACCTTTATTACTTTTTAGTAATCTTACTAATATAAGTTAGTAAAATTAGCACGCTAATATTACTAAGCTTTTTTCGTAACTATTATAATAGCCGCTATTACCTTATTTTACTATTTTTACGCTATAAGGTAAGTTCGAACGCGTAATAATATTATTATCTTTATTATTATTTCTAATTAGTTATAGAGTAAGGCGACTATATTCTTAAGCTTTCTGAGTATTATAATAAAGTAAAGGTTTAGTTTAAGTTAGTTTTATATTTTAGCCGCGAGGATATCTAAGTAAAAGGAGTGCTAAGCTTTAGTTAAAGTTAGATTAAGGCGAAAATTAGTATTAATATAGATAACTTATAAAATATAATTAAAGCTAATTAAGTTAAGGTTATTACCTTAATATATTACTTAATAGTTTAGCGTAATTTAAGCTAAGTTTATAATATTAGTCCGCTTATTTTATATTTCCTAGGTAATTTCGCTTAGGGGCGTAAAAAGTTTAAGGTAAAAGCTAATTATAAGCTTAAGAAAGTTAGTTACCTTAAGGGAGGATTATTTATAATAATCCTAAGAGGGGTAATAAAAGTTAAAATTACTATAAAGAAAAGTTACTATTAGTTAAGAGTTAGGGTAAATAATATCTTATTAAAGGAGAGGGCCTAATTAAATTATTAATAAAAGTAAGTAAATTAATATAATTTAAAGCGGGGGTATAATATAGAAAAGGATAGATACTATTTTAAGGGTGGTAAGGGGTATCTAAAAAGAAAGGTCTAAATATTTATAAATATAAAAAATTACTTAGCTATTAGAGTTTATAAATCTATATAATATAATACCCGGAAACGGGGGGTAGCTAAATTAGTTATATTATAGTTTTTATATATAAATAAAATTATAGCTAATAAGGCTACGGAGTATTATATAAATAAGATAGTTACGCTTTTATATATTTTAAAAAAGGGTTTTAATTTTTATTAGGAGTAAAGGGGGTAAATAATTATAATTATATTAAGGTAATAAAGGGGACGGTTAAGGGGATAATAGAAGGGGTAGCGAAAGGGGCGGTTAAGAGGGTTTTATATTCTCTACTAGCACTTTTTTTATTATAGTTACTAGGAGTCGCGCCGCTCTTACTATAGCCCCTCTTCGGGGCTAGTATAATATTATCTACTATATTAAATTAAAAAGTAGCTTATAATTATAAAAATCCTATATAAGGTCGCTTCTAAGCTTAGACCTTAATAAAGCTATTACTAGATTAGGACTTAGTTAGCTATAAGTAATCTTAAAACTTATAAGGTTAGTATATATAGTTATTATAAGCTTAGTCTTAGTATACTTTTAAAGTAAGGTAGTCCTAGGACTATAAGGTATAGTTACCTTTATATAAAATATAGTTCTTAGCGCTATTATTTATTAAAGCTAGGTAAGCGCCTTCTCCTTCTAAGTATATAGCGGCTACGTAAAGGCTATAGCGGGGTTATTCTTAGTAATATTTTACTATATAACTAAACTAATAATATTAGTAATATTACTAAGGCTATACTATATTATTATAAACCTTAATATAAGAGATTTTTATATCTATAATTAGTCTATTCTATATAAGTTTATTAATATCTATTACGTTAATAATATTAAGAATAAGGTATATATATATAGCTCCCTTACTATAAGGCCTAAGGGCTTTAACTTAGGTAACGTTAATTTTATTAACTTTCTTAATTTACTATATAAGTGCGTTTTTATTACTATAAGCTACCCCCGTGCGTACTTTTTTCGCTATAATAAAGTAGGTTTTCTAGCTATAAACCGCTCCCTCGCCGAAAATAATAAGGATTTACTTAACTAAGGTTATTTGCTTCTTATATTTTAAATAGAATATAATAATAACGTCTCTATTAGGGAGCCGCCTTACCGCTAATATAGCGTTATATTTTAAGGCGGTATTTATAGCTTAAATAATTTCTTATAAGGTTAGCTATAAGACTTTTATATTAATTATAATATCTTTTATAAATATAATAACTTCTTTATTAAATTAGCTTAAGATAAGTTTAATTATTTTATAGTTATTTATTATAACGGAAGCTTATATAAGCTAAGCTTAATTAATATTAGAGCTAATAGTTTATAAGAGTACTTTCTATATAGCTTAAGTAACTATCTTTTCGATTAACTTAGTAATCTTAAGTAAAAGTTAGGTCTTGTGTAGGACTAAGGTAATTTTAAATTTTTTGCGAAGTTTAGCTTTAAAAGCTATTATAATATCCTAAGTTTTAGAAAATACTATAGCTAATATTACTATAATAAGCTTATAATACGCTTCCGTTATATTATTATCGTTAAGGCTTTATACTTATACTATTTCCCCGTTTAACGTAACGCTACTATTAAATTACCCCTAGCCGGATTAGGGGTATTACGAGGACTAGTTTAGTCCCCGCGCCCCCTTATTTATAACTATAGGCGCGTCGCCCGCTCCTTAGGCCCCGGCCTTAGCCGCCGCGGGCGCTATCGTCTTCTTCTAGGTAATAAGTATATAATAGGGAGCGAAATACTAAGCTACGGGTCCTATCTTATATTTATAAAAGGTTTACGGCCGCTATTAAAGTTAATAGAGGCGCTGTTTATAAGAAAGGTTTTTAGTTTTATATAAAACTAAGCTTTTACTAGCTTAGTTTCCTTGCTATAACTTATTTTAAAGCGTTTATAAATTAGTTAATATTCTAATAAATAATAATTTAATTAGTTTCCTTAATCTAATTAAAAGTAATATTAAAAATACTAGCTAGCTTAAATTATTTAATATTTTTAGCTTATAGCTAAACTTATTATTTAAATAGTTTTTATAAGTTTAATTAATTATATAATTATAAATTATTTTCTAAGTTAATATATTTAAAGTAATCTAAGTTTTAAAATATAATATTATAGGAGTAAAGTATTTTATTAATTATTTATATTAATTTTTCCTCTTTTAAGAAAAGTAAGGGAGGTTTTCCGGAATTAAACGATATTATAGGAGGATTTAGAAAATACTATTTCCCTAAAATATTCTTCTTTAAGGTAGAAAGTTCTTTTTTTAGAGAGGATTCTTATAGCGTAAAAGTTTTCTTACCTTTATTTAATAAAGAAAACTTAGCCTTTTCCTTACTTTTTTCTTAAAAAAGGAGCTTAGTATTTTTACTATCTTCCTCTTATAAGGTAAGTTACTTATTTTTATTTTTAATATTACTTATAATTTAAAGGTATTTTTAAATAAAAGGTAGCTAGTTTTCTAAGGGAATTTTAAATAAGTAAAAAATATTATTTAATATATACCTTAATTAATTTACTTATTTAAAAAATTAATTATAGTTTATAACTATATTTAGATTAATTAAGAAATAATTAATTATAATAAGTAACTTAGTTTTTTAAGGATTATTTTAATATAGTAAATATTTTCTAACTAGCTTTATTTCTTTATATTATAAGGAAGGAAATTTATTTTTAAAAAGGTAAGGTTTTTTTATTTCTTTATAAATATTAAAAATATAAGCTTTTTCTTTCTTAGCTATAATTTCTTTTTTAATTATTTTAATAAATTTAGGGGTAAAGAAATAATATATAGCTAAGGTAAAGTAATAAATATAGTAAAGCTTTCTTCTAAGCTAAAAATCTACGCTTATAAAATCTTATTAATAAAAATATTTTAAGTTTAACTTATTATCTTAATAGCTAAAAATCTATAAATTAATAAAATATAAAATTACTATTAGTTAATATATACTTATATATATAATCTTCTAATAAGCGTATATATTAAGCTAGCTATTAAATATAATATATAGAAAAGAGAGATAAGCTAGCTACTAATTATAAGATTATAAAATAGCTATTATAAAAAATATAAATATAAATAAAAGTTTTTTAAAAATTAAAATAATAATTATAAAAGAATTTAAATTATTACTTAAAGGAATATTAAGCTAATTATATAGCTAAGAGCTTAAGGAAGATTTCCTAATATAATTTTAAAAATATTTACCTAAGGGGATTTTACGATAATTTCTATATATATTAATAAAATAGAGATTTCCTAATATATAGTAATTTTCTAATATATAAGGATTTCCTAGTAAAATCCGGAGATTTTTAGAGGTATATTTTAATATTAGATTTGGTAAGAAATCTTAGTAAAATCCTAAGAGTTATTATAAAGAAATCCTAATAGGAAATCTTAGTAATTTCCTAAGCGTAAAGGTAATAAAGTTTTTAGAGGAAATCTAAGTAAAATCCTAAAAAAGAAAATCTTAGTAAAATATTATAAAAGGTTAGGCGATTTATAAAGGTGTTATTATATATCTTATATTATATATAAAGTATACTAATATATAAATATTATTATTATTAATTTACTAAATAATAAATTATTACTTTTTTTATAAAGCTTATTTTTAAATAATAAATATTATATAATTATATAATTTTTAATTATTAAATTTATAAATAAGCGATTTAAATAAATATTAAAATTTTATAAGGTTTCTAAATAGCTAAATAGCTTTCTTAAAGTATTTAAATATAAGTATAAGGAGAGTATATATTAGTTACTTATAAAATAACTTATAGTATATTTTATTATAAAAATAATAATAATTATTATAAGGAGGATTAATTTTAAATATAAAAAAAAGGAAATAATATAAAAAAAATAATAGGAATAAGAAAATAAAAAATAATAATTATAAGGAGAATAAGACTAATATATAAGAAAGATATAATAAAAATAAGTAATATAAAGAGGGATAATAAAGGATAAATAAAAGAGAGAGGAAGTAAAAAAAGAAAAGTAGGAAAATATAAGAAAATTTAATATAAATAGTAAATATATTAAGTTTATTATTTCGTAAAAAATTTACGCGTTTAGTAACTTACTTACTTAATTTTAATAGCTAATACTCCTTAAGAATATTTATATATTTTTTCCTAATAATATTTAGCTTAGCTTTTAACTTATTTTTTTCTTTCTTAAATTTTTTAATTATCTCCTTTTATTAGAAATCTTTTTTAGCTACTTATTTATTATTATTATTTTTATATTATTTCTAATATATAAAATATTTTATTTAAGTAATACTTTATTTTTTAACTTTTTTATTATTAAAAATTTATTTAATCTTATAATTATTAATATTAAGCTTAAAGCTAAGTTATTTTTCTAAAATATTAGCTAATTAAAGTTATATAATAATAATAATAATATTATTACGCTAGTATACCTCGTATAGCTTAGAACTATCCTATATATATTCTAAAAGGGGGAAAAACTAAAAAATCCTAAGGTAAAACCCTCCCCTTAAGCGTTACTTTAGCTTCGGGTTAAACTACGCTTATACCTAGTACTTTATACTTTTTATAAGTTAGGTAATAACTAGTAATTAAGGAAGCTAATATATCCCCTAAAATAAAGCTTACGGTAATAAGTATATATATAATCTAAGTCCGGTACGGAGTTTATATAGCTTACTTATTTTCCTAACTATTATTATTACCGTAAACTAAGTCCCTATACTTAATTAAGGCGGCCTTAATAATTTAATTAATTAAAGCTTAATTAACGTAGCTAAGGAATATATAAAAGTTTTACTAACTTATAATAAACTTTATAATAGCTAATCTTAAAAAGCGGCTTAATTATCGTAGCGGAGTTACGGATAAGTTTAAAAAGGGGGTTAGAGGCGGAGCTATTATATTCGCTTTCTAGCGTTTTCGCCCTAGCTACTACTAAACTCTAGTTAGCGCTAGAGGGGGAGGAGGGGTAATATATACGAAGTTCTAATCCGTAAATCTCTAAAATTAAAAAATATAAGTATTTTTCGCCCGGTTCTACGCCGCTCTTATCTTAAGGTAAAGTTAACTTTACTTAAAGTAAATTCTCCGATAAAAAGGGTAATAATATAGTTTTTTTCTATAAGCTATAAGGTAAGCTAACTTACTTTTCGTATATAAAGAGGCGGAGTATTAGCTATATTATAGCTTCGCTATATAGTATTTAGTAATATATTTAAGCTAGTAATATTTAAAATATTACCGGGGTTAAATTTTCGGTATATAAAATTCCGTATTAAAAATCTCCGCTTATATTACTATACCTTTATTATAAATCCGGTTTATATCTATTATATTATCGATAATAACTATAAAGGAATTTTACTAAATTTTTAAATAATATTTCTTCGTATATAGTTATATTATTAAAACTTTATTTAAAAACTTAATCTTTTTTTAAAAAGCTTCCTTACCGCCTTACTATAAGGCTTACGCTAATACCCCTTTTACGATAAGAATATAACTTTTACTAATTAAGCGTACTTTTTTTTTAAAAGTAGCGTAAAGCTATTTTAAATTAAACTAAAGCTTATAAATAATATCTTAGAAAATTACCGTAATATTATCGCTAGGTAATTTCCTTATTATAAAAGCTTAGCCTTACTTATAAAATCCGCGGTTAATATTTATTATAATTATTTTAAGGCCTCGGACCCGAAATAGCGTAATAATAAAGTTAAAGTAAATTATAAGCTAACGCTTATATTATCTAAAAACTTACTTTTTAATAATTTTCTCCGGCGCTTTAGCTATAATTATAGCTTATATTAGAGGAGTTTTACTCTTTTTAAAGCTATAGAAAAAAGAGAAAATTATAGCTATAATAGCTAAGGAGATATTACTAACTAATAAAGTCGGAGTAAGGGGGGCGCCTCCCCGGACCCTTTTAGACTCCGCTATTCGTTCGATAATTACTTATACGGAAATTAAAGTATCCCCCGAAATAATCTTATTAATATTTACCTTAGCTTCTAATAAAGTAAGAAATATAGTAAACCCTTAGGTTTAAGTTTACTACGATTTAAAGTAAAGCTATATTCCGGATAAAAAATTTTCGCGGTTATAATTAACTTATATAGTATCGCCCTCCCCCCTAAAGTTACTCCGAGCGCGGCTTAAGGCTATCGCTATAAGGTAATAGAAGAAGCGAAGTCCGCTTATAATATAAGAATAAGGGGTCCGTATCCGCGTTATTATAAGCGCGGAGTTTATAAAATATATATAAAGTTATATAACTAATATAATAAAATAAATATTTATAAAGTTATTAAAATCTAATTAATAAGCTAAATAACTAATTTATTTAATTATATAAAAAGGCTTAGTTTACTATTTTAAAAGCTTTATTACTTATCTATTAAAAATAAAAGATTTTTCTCTAAGTTTTAGCTTAACTTAATTATTAAGCTTAAACTTAAGCTTTTAATATTTTTTATTATATTATTTTCTTATTATAACTTAAGTATAAGTAATAAAGATAATTATTTTATCTTTTAATATTTCCCTAAATTTAAGGGAAACTTAATTACTTAAATAATAAAAATTATTATTTATCTAGAATCTAATAAGTAATTTACTTACTATAGTTTTAATAATTAAGGAGAAGGAGTTATTAAAAGAAAACTAAATAACCGGTAAGGCGTTAATTTATTATTTTATTAGGAAATTAGTAATAAAAAATCTAAAAATAATTTTAATAATTTAGTTTTATTTTTTAAATAAATTATTAGTTTATAAGTAATATATAATTAATATTAAAAGTTTAATACTAAAAATAAATTATAAAGTTCTCTAAAGCTTAAATATAAACTTTAAATCCTAATTAAAAATAATTTATTTTAAAAGTCTTTAATTATAATAAGTAACCTTATAATATAGCTATTAAGCTTATTTTTTAATAATAAGATTATTATATTAAGGGGTTAAAATATATATTTTTAAAAACTTATTAATAATAATAATAAAAAGGGTATTATAAAATTCTCTTTTAAGTTTAAATTAAAGTAAGTTTTCTAAAAAAACTAAAAAAAGTTTAATAATAAAGTTTATTATAATTATATAAAAAAGAATTATTAAGAAATAAATAAAGATTATTTCCTTAAAAAAGTTATTTATTAATTTAACTTTATTTATAAAGATTATATTTATTTATAAAACTATTAATTTTTTATTTTAATTAGAAAATAATAAAATTAAAAAGAAGTTTAGCTTATATATATCTTTAGCTAATATAAAATTTATAAAAATAATATTTAAAAATAATTTTTTTAATATAATTTTTAGGAATATAAAGTTATTATTAATTATTAATATTTTTAAAATATAATAAATTATTTACTTAGGTAAAAGTAAGTTTTTCTTAAAAATTTTTATCTTTAAGTTATTTTAAGATTTTAAATTATTATAAGTTAAAAAGATATCTTTTAAAAACTTTTTATTAGAAAATATTAATAAAAATAGCTTTTAAGGAAATAAATATATAATCTTAGTTAATATAATTTTCTTAGATATTCTTAAGTTCTTTTTATTTTTTTAAGGCTATTTTTAAAAAGAGGTATAAAAAAGAGTTTATAAGAATACTTAAAATATTTAGAATATATTAAATTTTAAAAAAATATTAACTTAAAAACTAAAGAATAAAAGTAAGGTAATTATTACTCCTTATATTAATAATAAAAAGAGGGGTTTATTTTCAAATTATTAAAATTATAATATAATTTATAAAAATTATAATTTTTAGTTTTTAAGTTTTAATTAAATAAGCTTAGAGTTTATACTAAGCTTATATTATATATTAAACTTTAAGTTTAGTTAGCTAATATTTAATTTTAGCTAATTTAAGTATATAATTAAGATAATAAATAAGTTTAATAAATTATTAAAGCGAAGCTAAAGATAATTTTTAAGATTCCTTATTATAATAATATAGAAAAGATAAGCTATAAAATTATTCTCCTAAAAATATTAATTTATAAAAAAGTTACTAATTAGGAAAGAATTAACTAAAAGTAACGTTATTATAAAAAATATTAGTAATATTATTAAAATAGTTAATTTTTTCCTTTATTAGAATAATTTTAAAGTAGGAGGTAAAGGTATTTTCTTTAGTTTAATAATAAGTATTTTATTTTCCTATCTTTTTTAAAATATTATTATTTTATATTTTTAAAAAAGATTAATTTATTATAAAAAATAAAGCTTTAAGCGCTTATTTTATTTTACCTTATAAGTATATATTATTATACTTTTTATTAAGGAAATCTTAATTAAGTTTATTTAATAAATATAATTATAAACTAAGTTTTTTCTTATATTAATTATTTATAAGGGGAATTTATAAAATACTTTAAGGTTAAATTAATTAGTTTAATATTTTTTTAAGTTTTAAAAAGGAATCGTGAAATTATTTTACTTTTTTAGATAATTAAAAATCTAAAGTATAAATTCTAACGCTATAATTACTTTTAATTTCTAAAATATTAAGTATTTTTAAAATACTTAATTAGTATAATTAACTTAGATCCAGGATATTATTAAAAGGTAAATTAGTATTAATTTTATTAAAAAAAATTTTAGTTTTAAAAAAAGTTTAATATTAAATATTTATTAAGGTTATTTAAGGAGTTTTTTTTAGTAATTTATTAAGAAATTATAAAAAAGAATTTATTATTAAGATTTAATATAATATTAACTTTTTTTTATTTAAAAAAGATTAATTTATTACTTAAGTTAAAGATAGTTAAATAAAGGTAATTATAAATAATTAAACTTAAAAGAAAATAAAAATTAAGAAATAAAATAAAATTATAATTTTTAAGAGGATTTTTAATTAATATTAGAATTATACTTATTAAAAGAGAAGGGATTATTATTATTAAAATAGCTATTATATATTTATAAATAATTAGTCTCTTATAAGTAAAATAATATTTAATATATATTTCTTCGTAAAGTTAAATCTAAAGCTTTTATTAAAACTAAAAGTTAAGAATATTAATTTTATAAAAGATTAAGAAACCTTATCTTAATAAAACTCTAATAAGGAGATACTTAATAACTTAAATATTAGCTTTAAACTTACTAAGGTAAAACTTACTATTAATTTTACTAATAATATATAATATAAAAGTAGCTTAACTATTATAGCCGAGAAGCGTTAAGTAAATAATAGTATTAGTATTATAAATAAAGATTCTAAGCTAAGGAGAAAGGAAAAAAAAGGAGGAAAAACTTTTATAGGCGAAATCCTTGTAAAATATATATAGGTATATACTAATAGAGATAGGAGAGGGCATAGTAAAATCCTAATAGGGAAGCGACTAAATTTTTTAGTAATTTTCCCTAAGGTCCTTTCCGGGTAATTTTATAATAATATTTTTATAAGTTATATAACTATAATCGGAAATCCTTAGAAATTACTATAAAATATCTAAGGGAAATTTTTATAAGTATTAATATATAATACTACCCCCTAATAAAGGTTTTAATATACTTATTAAAATTAATAATATTTACTATATAAAGGGTTATTTAAAGAAATTATAATATTATTTTAATAATTATTCTTATAATTATAGTTTATAATAGTAGCTTTAATTTAATATTAGAGATTAACTAGCGGGCTAATAATAGCTAGAAAGCGATTATAAAAGTCCTTAAAAGCTATAAGCGTATATTAAAAATTCTTAATAAGGTATTATATTTTATTTAAATTATAACTATACTAATAAACTTAATACTTTAACTAATAGTAATATTTTATAATATAAGATTAGAGGATTTAGTTTACCTTCTATTTTAATATATTATTAATATTTTCTAATTTATCCAGGGGTATTTCTTAGCTAGGTAAAGGATCTGCGGTAGCTTTATATAAGCAGTTAGCGTAAAATAAGTTTATTATCTAATAGCTATCTAATAAGTTAAGGATATAGCTATACTTTTATTTTTTAATAATTATAAAAAGTCCTAACTATTACGTATTAAAGCGCGTTATAAGCGCGGTTATAAAGAAACCTTTATAGCTAAGGAATACCTTATTACTAACTATAAAGTTTACTAAGCGATATTTCTTATTAGCTTATATTTCCTACTTATTATAAGCTTTTTTAGCAGCGGCTTAAGCTTATTATTATATTTTCTATACTTAAGTAATAAGTTTAGAAGCTATAATAATAAGGCTTAAGGTATTTAAAAAATCTAAAAAGCTAATAATTAAAAGGGGGTTTTATATATCTTTTCTAAAAGTAATAATAAGCAGCGCTATACTAATTTATATATATTATAAGGAGTTATATATAAAGTTTAAAATAAGAAGAAAAATACTCTAATTATCTTAATATTTATAAAATGAAAGCTTTTAGTTTAAGTATTAGTTAGTTATTTCCACGCTTCCTTATATTTAAAAATATAAGATATTAGACTCCGCACCGGACCCGGTCTGCGCGCACTCTTGCTGCCGCAGAGTCCGCTCTAGGGGAAGCATCGGCTTCTAAATCGCTAGTTAATACCTAACCTATTAAATATGCAGAGTGCGGGGTGCGGACGGGGTCCGACCCGAAGCTAAGATAACGCTTAATAGGAGGGTTTTACTCTAGGTTCTCCGGTTTTTCCCCCTTTTAGAATATATATAGGATAGTTCTAAGCTATATAAGGTATATTAGTATATAAATATTATTATTAAATATAAGGTATTATTATAATAATACTTAATATTAATTAACTAGTTAATTTTACTAAGAAATCTTAAGATAAATAAGCTAGCGTTATTAGTAATTTATATATTTAATATATTAAAGAGATAATAAAAGTATTAAAAATAATATTAAGTAAGCACTTTAGCTATATTATTCTTTTTACTTAATAATATCGTAATAATCTAGCTTAGCTTATAAATAAAAGTTTAAATATAATTATATTTAAAGCGGTCTTTTAATATTTTTTTTTATTATAAGTAATATATTCTTATATAAAAGTTAGAATAAATAAAAAGTATAGTAAACTTAAGGTTTTATTTTATAGCGTTTTATTCCTTTAATATTTATAATAGTTATAGATATATTAGCAGATATTTTATTTTATTTTAAGCTAATAGATAGCTAGCTTATATATATTCTAAATTAAGGTAATATAAAGGAAAAATCGCTTTTAACTATCTTACTTAAGTATTATAAAGAGATTCTTATAAAATCTAAAGTTTTAGTTTATATTTTTTTCTTAAATTAATTATATTAGCTTCGCTTTTAATAAGATAAAGTTTTTTACTAAGTAAACTAGCGAAATAATAAAAGTTAAAGTTAAGGCTTTAAATTTAAAGCTTTCTAAGAGAATTATTATAAGTATTTTTTTTCCTTTTTATAAGCTTTTATAATTAAAAATTTAGCTATTTTACGTAAAAAGGCGTTAATAGCTATATTTAACTAGCTAAGTTAGTATAAGAAATAAGTATTAAACTAAATAATAAAATTAAATTATTAAACTTAATAAATAAAAAGTAATTTTTTTATTATAAAATAAATTAAGGCCTTATAATTTATAATTATATTAAACTTCTAACTAAGTAATTTTAGGTAAAAATACTTTAGATTTTATATAATAGTAAGGAGTTTATAATTTTAAATTAAGTAAGTATATTTAGCGAAGTTTATTATTTTCGAAAAAAAGCTTATAAGCTTTTATATTTAATTAT
Organism: Ophiocordyceps camponoti-saundersi (nom. inval.); assembly: GCA_003339415.1. Taxonomy (NCBI): domain Eukaryota; kingdom Fungi; phylum Ascomycota; class Sordariomycetes; order Hypocreales; family Ophiocordycipitaceae; genus Ophiocordyceps; species Ophiocordyceps camponoti-saundersi. The sequence continues at coordinate 6,811 of PDHQ01000215.1, read as the reverse complement.
CTTATTATTACTAAAATATACTAATAGTAGTATTCTAAGAAATATTAAACTTAAGTTAGGTTAAGAGCTTTAAATAGAAGAAAGTAAATATTAGAGCTTATATAGCTAGTTTCTTTATCTTATTAAAAGCTTCTTTCTACTTTACTCTAAGCTTAAAAGTAATATCTTTTTTTAAAAGATAGTTTAGGGGCCTAGTAGCGGTATTAATATAATAATAAAAGATTTAAATAAAGTTATAAAATCTTATAAATAAATAAATAGCCTTATAATCCTAGAAATTCTTAAACTTTAAATTTTAAATCGCTTTTACTTTATATAAGTTTACGCTTATTTTTTAGCTTATATATAATATTATATTAAAATAATTAATTTCCGTAATATTAAACTTTAATTTTTAAATATCTCTTTATAAGTTAGCTTAATATAAGCGTTAGATTATTTTTTAGTATTTTTTTAATATTTCTCTTTTTTGCTATTTAAGTAAATTAAAATATTATTAATATATATATTTATATAATAATTAAGGAAATTATAAAATTAAATATTAATAAAATTTTAAAACTAAGTAAACTTTACCTTAAGGCTAAATAGAAAAATAAGCTAATAGAATATATTAAACTTTATTTAAAAAGCTATAAGGTATTTAAAGTTAAGGTTAAGATAAAGATAGTAATACGCTTATATAATATCGATTCTTAAGAACTATTTAACCTTCTAATAGCTAGATATTATACTTTTTAAAAAAGGAGTAAGTAAGATCTAACTTTTTAAATAATTATTTATCTATTAGTAATTAATATAAAAATGCTAAGCTATTAAATATAGCTTTAGCGCGAAGAGAATAAAGGCGGCGTAAAGATTAATATTTAGCTTAATAAACTTAATCTTAAGTAAATAATTAATAATCTCCTTTTCTAAAAGTAAGTATTTTATAAGTATTTTATAAAAAAGAGGTTTTATTAAGTTTAGGGGCTTTTTAAATTCTAAGGTAATATTATAGCTAAGTTATAAACTAATAAGAGTATAAGCTTTTTATTTATTAAAGAATCTTTTAAGATATATAAAGGCTAGGGGAATTATATTATATATATAAGTAATATATTTAAGTTTTTCTCCTTAAGGAAATAAGATTTTTTATCTTATATATATATATAGCTAGCTAAGCTTAACTTTATAATTATAGTTAAGTTATTATTATTATTTTTTAGTTTTATAAGGGTTATAATTATTAGTAAAGTTATCTCTTCTTATTATATATAGTAAGGGTTTTATTATATTTAGCTAATAAGCTGCTTTCTTAAAATATCCTTATTTATATTATTAGTTTCCTAATTATCTTAATTATTTTAAGTTAAGGTCTAAGCTAGCTTTTTTTTCTTTATAAGCTATATTAAGTCTTTCTTTTTTTATAAACGCTAAAGAATCTAGTACTTACCCTTATCCTAATAAAAAAGGCAGTTCTAGCGTTTAGCGTCTGCTTAAATAGCTAAATTTAGATTTTTAATAAAAAGGGGCTTTTTTAATAATAAGATTAAGGGCGAGTACTTAGTAAATATAGGTAAGTTATTTAGCTAAACTAGTTTCTAAGCTATATAGTTAAGTAGTAATCTTTTTTTAGCTATTTAAAATAAGCTAATAAAGAGATTCTAAGTATAATTAGTTACTTAGTAAATTTCCTAAGGAAAATACTATCCGTTAATTATTAAAGTAATAATTAAGTACTTATAAACTAAGCTAGCTTAATAGCTTTAGAAATTAATAAAGGGGATTAGATAAATAAGAATAAGCTTAGCGCTTAAGCGTTTTATTACTTACTTTATAAAATAATAATTAACTAAAAGATAAGCGTTTATTTTAATATTATATAAAGTAAAAATATAAAAAGTAATATTATTAACTTAAACTTAACTATTAATAATAAATAACTCTTTTATTTTCTATCTTATATATAATATTTTTAAAACTATTAAAGAGCTTTATAATAATCTTATTTTTTTTCTAAATTAGAGTTATTTAATTAAATAGAGTTAAGCGAGGGCGTTTAAACTTTATAAACTCTCCCTTTTTTTATTAATTAGGGTAGTCCTTAGCTATATAGCCCTTCTTTCTATAAATAAAATAAATATTATTTTTCTAATAAACTTTTTTCTTATCTTTACTTAAAAGCTAGTTTTTTTAATATAAGGTTATAATTATAATTATAATTTTTTTCTTTTATATTATTAAAGTTATCTTATCGCTTTAGTAAGCTTTTTATATAGCTTCTTAGTAAGTAAATTCCTTTTTTTAATAAAATATAGTATTTTTTATATATTTATAAAATTCCTTATATATTATATATAAATCTTTAGCTTTTATAAGAAAGCTTATATTAAAGTTAATAAGTAAATAATCTTAAAATATATATTTAATCTAAATTAAAAGAATAAACTATCTTAGCTAATTAAGAAAAAAAGCGTTTTTTTAAATTATACTAAGTTTCTAATAATTTATAAGCTTTTCTTTTTAATATATAAAATAAAACGCTTATCCTATTTTACTTATTACGGAAAGTTATTTTATTAAACCTTACTTTATCTTTTAAGTTTATAAAAAAAATATTAAAATCCTTTTTTTACCTAAAAACTTACTTACCTCCTTATAGCGAATTCTTATAAAATTTAAGTAAAAGGGGTTTAGCTATCTTATTAGGGTAATTAGCGTAAAGGTATCTTAAGCGGCCTTTCTAATTAGGATAAATATTTTTTTACTTATCTTAAATATAGTTAATATTTCTTAATAAGTTTTTTCTATATTTAAGTTTTAAGTTTTTAAAGTTAACTAACTTTAAAGTTTTATATTCTATACTTATAGTTATATTATCTCCTTATATAACTCTTATAATATAATTATATTAGCTATATTTTATAAAAAGGTAGCTATAATCTTAGTTTAGTTTTTACTAAAACTTTATTTTATTATAAAGTTAGGCGTTTTTAAAGCGAGTCTTATTAATTACTTAAAAGTTTACTTAGGGGCTTTAAATATATATCTTAAAGCTAGTTATAATTATATATAAGTTCTTTTCTATTTTATATAAAAATATAAAAGTTAGGTATATATTTATTAATTACTCGCTAGTAAAGAGTAAGCTTAAAATAGTATTATAGGTAGAAAGCGTTAAGTAAATAATAATATTAATATTATAAATAAAAATTCTAAGCTAATAAGAAAGGGAAAAAAAGAGGAAAAACTCTTATAAGCGAAATCTTTATAAAAAATATATAGTTATATATTAGTAAAGGTAAGAGAAGGTATAATAAAATCTTAATAAGGAAGCGACTATATTTCCTAGTAATTTCCCCTAAAGTTCTTTCTAGGTAATTTTATAATAAAGTTTTTATAAATTATATAACTATAATTAGAAATCCTTAGAAATTATTATAAAATATTTAGGAGAAATCCCTATAAGTGCTAATATATAATACTAACTAGAAGTTAAAGTTAATCTAATATTATTTAAGTTTTAAACTATTATTAAATTATAGTTAATATTATTAAACTTATTAAATAAGTTTTTTCTAATAAGGGATTTATTTATTTTAATATTAATATATATTTTTATAGCGTTAGATAATTTATTTTTATTAAATATTAATATTTTTATATAAGAAAAATAAGAAACTTATTATAAAAAGAAATTAATTATTTATAAAGTAGCTTTAATAATAAAAAGGTTTTTAAGAAAGAAATTTCTAATAATATTAAAAGGTTTTATTTTATAATTTTTAATATTTAAAATAAAATAATATAAATTATTAGCTAGTTATTTATCTTTTTTATTTTTAAATAGTTTAGATAAGTTAGTTTTATTATCTAAATTATATTTTAAATATTAAGAATTATATTTTATATTTTAAAAAAAATTATAAAGATTTTATTAATATTAGGATTTTATTTTATAAGTTTATAAGTAAGATTAATAAAAAAAATACTTTTTAAGCTTTCTTTATTTTTCTTAAGGAAAAGCTATTTTATTTTTATTTTAAACTTAATATTCTTATTTAATATTTTCTAAATATTATCTAATAGCTTTCTAAAAGAGTTATTTAGTTTATAATCTAATTAATAATTTAAATTTTATAAGGATTTTTTCTTAAGTTTATTTACCTTATATTTATATTAAAGTAATTTACTTAAAGCTATATATTAAATAGCGTTATTTTATAAAATACTTTAAGTTTTTTTAATTAGCTTAGTTTAAAAGTTTAAAATAAGCTATTTATATTTATATATTTATTTATTTAAGGTATTTTTATTAACTAGCTATTAGAAAATTCCTTAAAAAAGAATATTAAGTTAAGAAAAAATAATTATTAATATAAACTATTTAAGATAAAAAGCTATTTAAGCTATTTTTTTATTTTTAATATTTATAATTAATATAAGCTACGGTTATAGCTAGAGCGCCGGAGAAGACTATTAAAAAACAGGTTCCTAGGCGATATAAGCGTTAGCTTACGATTCGCTCCGACTTTATCGCTACTCCGCTCCGGGTCCGAGGCTCTAAGGTAACTATAACGAGTATTAACCGCGAACTTTACGGGTAGGGCTAAGCCCTTATAGTAAGGAAACTACCTAGCGGTAATATTATAGTAGTATTTTAAGATACTATTTACGAGCTCCGGTCTAATCTAAGGTAGCTCCGTGCCGCTTTTAGAGAAAAGGCACGCTTAACTAGCGGAGGTTATACTCTTATTATAAAGGGGGTATTAGCGCGGGCCTTATAGCGGGGTAATAAGGAAGCTTTTTAGAAAAAGATTAAGTTTTTAAATAAAGTTTTAGTAATATAATTATATATAAAGAGATATTATTTAAGGACTTAGCGGAGTTCCCTTATAGTTATTATTAATAGCGTAATAGATATAAACTAAATTTATAATAAAAGTATAATAATATAAGCGGAGATTTTTAATATAAAACCTTATAAGCTAGAGGTTTAATTTTAATAATATTTTAAATATTACTAGCTTAAATATATTATTAAATATTATATAGTAAAACTATAATATAGCTAGTATTTTACTTTTTTATACGTAAAGGGTAAGTTAGCTTATTTTATAGCGTATAGAAAAAGGCTATATTATTACTCTTTTTATTAGGGGACTTACCTTAAGTAAAGTTAACTTTACCCTAAAATAAGAGTAGCGTAGGATTAGGCGAAGGATATTTATATTTCCTAACCCTGGAGATTTATAGATTAGAACTTTATATATACCGCCCCTCCTCCCCCTTTAGCGCTAACTAGAGTTTAATAATAGCTAGGGCGGAAACGCTAAAAAGCGAATATAGTAGCTCCGCCTCTAACCCCTTTTCTAAACTTACTTATAGCTTTACTACGATAATTAGGCCGCCTTTTAAGATTAGCTATTATAAGGTTTATTATAAGCTAATAAAACCTTTATATATTTTTTAGTTACGTTAATAAAGCCTTAATTAAATAGATTATTTAGGATATTATAATTAAACGCGGAGATTTAATTTATAATAACGATAACGCTTAGGAAAATAAATAGCTATACGGACTTTATACTAAACTTAAACTACGCGTACTCTTACTACCGCGGATTTTATTTTAGAGGAAATATCGGCTCCCTATTTACTTATTATTATTAAACTTATCTAAGGTATAGAGTACTAGATACGGACTTAGTTTAGCCCTAAACTAAGGTAACGCTTAAAGGGAGGGTTTTACTCTAAGTTTTCTAGTTTTTCCTATTTCTAAAATATAAGTAAGATAGTTCTAAGCTATATTAAGTATACTAGCGTATAAATATTATTATTATTATAATATTTATAATTAGAAATCTTTTCTAATAAATATATTTTAAAATATAAAGCTTTATTTTTATATAATAAAAGTAGTAATATTAAGTTAGATAATAAACTTTTTTTATAAAGCTTTTACTTATTTTTAGATTTTAAAATTAGAAAAAAAAAGTTTTTATTTAATTTATAAATTTATATTTTTAAAATATTATTTTATAATATAATTTTAAAAAAAAAAATTAATTATATAAGTTTATTTATATAATTTTCGCTTTAAGCTATAACTTATTTTAAAGCGTTTATAAATTAATTAATATTTTAATAAATAAAAGTTTAATTAGTTTCCTTAATTTAATTAAAAATAATATTAGAAATATTAACTAGCTTAAATTATTTAATATTTTTAGCTTATTATTATTAAAAGACTAGTTAAAGGGATACTTATTTACTAAGCTATATATAATAATAATTATATATAAAAAGCTTCTAAGAAAGCCGCACTTTAGCGTACTAAATAGCTATATATAATATACCGCTTTTTCCTTTAAAGCCTATTTATCTTCTTATTTAACTATCTTTCTTATTTCGTTCTGTTTAATCTTTCCGCTATAAGCTTTTAAGCTAGATAGCGGTAGCCTTATTATTTAATCGCAAGGCTAATCCGTAAGTTTAATATTTAAATTAATAACTTAAATATAATATAAAAGCTAAACCTTAATATAAGGTCCCTTTCCTCTCTTATAGGTATAAGATTTATTATATAATATATAGTTAAGTTAGGTAAAAATTTTTCCGCTAGCTTACTTTACTTTTTTATAGCTTTTATAGCACTTACTTATTAAGCCTTTTATTCCTTCTTTTCTTCCTTTTATAACTTTATTATTATTATTATTATTATTATTATTATTATTATTATTATTATTATTATTATTATTATTATTATTATTATTATTATTATTATTATTATTATTATTATTATTATTATTATTATTATTATTATTAT
>PDHQ01000214.1:0-60035 GCA_003339415.1 Ophiocordyceps camponoti-saundersi (nom. inval.) | reverse complement strand
AATAATAATAATAATAATAATAATAATAATAATAATAATAATAATAATAATAATAATAATAATAATAATAATAATAATAATAATAATAATAATAATAATAATAATAATAATAATAATAATAATAATATAAGTATTTCTAAAACTATTAATATAATAATATTATATATAAAGTAAATATATTTAAGTAAAAGTATAGCTAGCTTAGCTAGCTAAAATAATATAATAAAGCTTATAGCTTAAGGGCTGCTAGTTAAAAATAAAGCTAGTTTAGATTTTAGCTATTATTATTTTTACGCGCTTAGTAAGTAAAGAGTATTATTAAATATAATAATTAAAGTATTATTTATTAAGAAGCTTAAAAGTTACTAAGCTAGCTATACTTAAGCGATAAAGGATAAGTTTAATAAGCTTATATTTATAATTATAGATATATTTATTTAGTTAAATTCGTTAGCAGTTTAGATTAATATTATAATTAATAAACGCTAGTTATAAAATTATTAATAAGTTTATTAAAGTTTTTTAAAATTATAAGCTTAAAAGCTTTTAATATATTAAAAAAAAGATAAAAATAAAAGTTAAGTTAGTACTAGCTTTACTTATTATATTAAGAGTAGTAATAAGGTTTAAGCTATTATTTACTTAAAGTTTACTAATAACTTAAGGTTAGTTTTATTTTATTTCTTAAGCTATATTAGGGGAGTAAGCGTTATAATTAAAAGATATAAATAATATTAATAGCGAAATCTAAGCTAATAAAGTAAAAAGCTTAAGTAAAGATAAAGTAAAAAATAATAATAATAAAATAAAGAAAGGTAGGTAAAATATTTATAAATTATATAATAATAATAAATTTTAGTAAATAAGTATATAATAAGTTTAAGTATATAATAAGTTTAAGTTTATAATAAGTTTAATAAGGATATATATAAAGTTTTAATAAGGTTAAACTAATAAAAGTTAATATAGTAAAATATTTACTTTATATAAAGGATTCGGGCTGCGCTTAAATAGCTAAGTTATATAAGGAGTGCTTAGTTAAGTTTACGTATATAATAGGCGCGGGGTATATATAAGTATATATAATTAGTTAGCGCTACGCGCGGGATAAGTATAAGCTATATATAAACTATAATTTTAAATATATATACTATATATACTTTAAAACCCCTTAAGTTATTTTATATTAATTAAGTTAGCTTTTTATAAATATTAAGGAGTATAAAACCTTTATAATAAAATAACTTTAATTATAAATAATTTTAATATTTAATAAGCTATTATTACTTAGCTTTTAAAATAGTAAGCTATTATTACGAAGCTTTAAAGCTATTAGAATATATATATTACTAGCTGCTTAGGAATATAATACGCGTTAAATACGTATAATATACGTCGCAGAGATTACTATCTTTATATAAATAAAGTAGGAGGTTAGAGGTATATATAAAAAGAAGTCGAACTTAAGATAATACTAATCCGAGACTAGTATAATATTAATATAATATACGTTATTAATATAATAAGAATTAAGGGCAGGAGGGAGTATAGCTAGAATATATATATAATATACTAATTTTTCTATACTTTTTAAAAGAGAGATAAGTTATAAGTAAAGTTATTATTTAATTTTTTATAACTTTATTAGCTAGAGTATATTATACGGTAAATATAATATTCTTATATTATTAGAATATATATATCGCTAGCTACTTAGGAATATAATACGTATTAAACACGCGTGGCACGTATTATAGAGATAACTATCTCTATATAAATAAAATAGGAGGTTAGGGATACGTATAAAAAGAAGTTAAACTCGAGATAATACTAATCCGAGACTAATATAATATTAATATAATATACGAAGTTAATATAGGAGGAGGATAGGGAGGTAGTTAGTAAAAGGGGGAATATATATATAATATACTTACTTTTCTATATTTTTTAAGAGAAAGATAAGTTATAAGTAAAGTTATTATTTAATCTTTTATAACTTTATTAGCTAGAGTATATCGTATAGTAAACGTAATATTCCTATATACTATATAATTTAGATAAGTTACCTAAATTTTATTATTTAAGTTAATATAGTATATATATTCTAAGTTTAATTTATTAGTATCTTTACTATAAGAAATCTATAATATAACTCTAGCTACCTATTTAGCTTAGGAAAGATACTTAATTAATATTAATTAGTAATAAAGCTAGGTTATATTATAAACTTAATTACTTTTTATTATTTAAAATTTAGTTAACTAATATAAGCTAAAATACTAGCTTCGTTATTATTTAACCTTAGTTTAGATCGGAAATAGAAAAATAATTTAAATAGTAAATATTTATTAAAATACTAACTTCTAAGAAACTATAATTATTATTTCGATAATATATAGATATATTTTAACTAATATCTAGTTAGTAACTTAATAATTCGAATATCTTAATACTTAGCGATAACTTATTATAAGTTAATATTATTTATTTTTTCTTCTTTTTACTTTCGGTTTAGGATTTTTAAGAACTTATTTCGATTTTAACCCGAAATCCTATTAACCTTAGATTAGTTTTAATAGTTACTTTATAACTATTATTTATTAAGTTTTTATAAGTTTAGTATTAGAAGTTTTTTATAATTAAGTTAATTTAATAATATATAAAAAATAAAAATAATAAAAGATAAAAATAATAAGAAAAAAAAAAGTAAAATTTTTAAAATTAGAGTCCCTTACTCTTACTCCTAACGTAGATATCTAGAAAAGCGTAACGCGTAATAATCGCGTAAGGCTAGCTAAGTAATATTACTATATTAATAATATTTATTAGATATTAACTTAAATACGTATAAAGATTAGATTATTATTAAACTTACTTTAGTATACTAATCCTTATATAAAGGTATATTATCGCCTATAAATATAGTAAAAGCTTATATAAAGGTAATAATAGCTAGGATAATTTATTAAGTTAGTATTAGTTTATATAAAATTAAGTTTTAATAAGCTATATATATATTATTATATTAAATACTTTTTTTAATATATTAGTAATAAGCGGTTACTAGCTAAAATACTTATTCCTAATAAGCGTTAATAGCTAGCTTTTATTTACTTATATAGCTAATATAATTTTAATATAGGGGCACTTTTTTAATATCGCCGCGCTAAATAATATCGCGCCGCGCCTAAGATAATAATATAAGCGGCGGCGGGAATATAAAAAGATTATACTTAGCGGGTTATATTTAATAAGGCGTAATAAGTATCGCTACTAGCGTAAGCGATAATATTTACGAGCGTAGGCGAAAAGTAATTATAGATACCGTAAAAGGAACTTATAAGGGGCGCGTAAAAAAGATAGGGGTAAAACGCGCGTAATATATATTTAAAGCTAAGTTTAAAATATATTAGAAACTAAGTTAATTTTAACTAAAAACTAATATAAATTAAAGCTAGAATTAATATACTTTTACGCTATTAGCGAATTAAAGCCTTAAGAATATTATTATTATTAATATTATTTTTAAACTTAGGACTTAAAATAATAATTTAATAATTACGCGGAGCGGTAAGCATATAAGGGGGCGGTCTTAATATATAATAAATCTTAAGTTAAGGTTAGTAAAAGCTTACTATAATACTAACTTAGGATTAACTCGAACTTACTTTCCTATATATAATAATAATAACGATAATAATAATAATAATAAAGGTAAAAGAAAGAGGAAAAGAATAAGAAGCTTAGGCGCGGGGTAATTTATAAGTAAAATATTAAGTTATTAATTTACCCCGCTAAATAAAGTATATACTTACCCCTTTTATAAGTAATATATTAGTATATATTAACTTTTTTTATAAATATAAAAAGTATATACCTTCTAGGTATAAATATCCCCCCCCCCCCCCTTTTTAAAATTTTTTTTTCTTTTCCCTTTTTATAATTACCTTAGTTTTTTTTATTTATTTTTCGTAAATAACCCGGCGAAAGTTTATTAAATATCGCGTTCTTTATTTAATATATTATATTATATTTATTCTTCGTTTCTTTAATTCTTAAACTAGAAAAAGAATATTATTAGGGGATTATAATACTCTTAGGGTTAAGAATTACGCTGCCCCGGGGGTATTATAATATAAAGACTATAATAACCTAGCGGAATTACGAATATTATAATATAGGAACGCTTAGTGCTATAAGAAGGAGATAACCCTCGCTAGCTATAAGGGTTTATTAGTTAATAAAAGAGATTCCCCCTTACGCGGCTAGTATTTACTAAGGGTTTTTAAAATAAAATACCTTAATAATATTCTTATAGCTAGCTTATATTATATTTAGGGGAGTTACTTACTAATCCCGTAATTTAAAAGTAACTAAGCCCCGGGACTAGCTTATAGCGATAGCTAATAATATATAGCGTTAAGCTTTATATTAGTAATAATATATAATATTAGGTTTACTACTTAGACCTTATCTATTATTTATAAAGTATAAATAACGGGGAGACGCGATATATAGCTTAATATATACTATTTTAAGAAATTATATTAGAATTATTAAAGAATATATTAAATATTAGCACGATATTAACCTAAGTTTATTTATAAATTAGTAAAATAAAAGTATCTATTAGTCCTAAACTATATAAGTCCTTAAAAATAAAAAAATAATTCGATTTACGAAAGCTACTAAAAGAACCTAATTATACTTAGATTACCTACTTAATAAATATATATTCCTAACTATAAATAAAAAAGCTACTAATATTAGAATATATATATCGCTAGCTATTTAGGAATATAATACGCGTTAAATATACGTAGTATACGTTATAGAGATAACTATCTCTATATAAATAAAATAAGAGGTTAGGGATACGTATAAAGAGGAGTTAAACTTAAGATAATACCGATCTAAGATTAATATAATATTAATATAATATATAAAGTTAATATAGGAGGAGGATAGGGAGGTAATTAGTAAGAGGGGGAACGTATATATAATATACTTACTTTTCTATACTTTTTAAGAGAGAGATAAGTTATAAGTAAAGTTATTATTTAATCTTTTATAACTCTATTAGCCGGAGTATATTATATAATAGATATAATATTCCTATACGCTATATAATTTAGATAAGTTACTTAAACCTTATTATCTAAGTTAATATAATATATATATTCTAAGTTTAATTTATTAGTATCTTTACTATAAAAAGTTTATAATATAACTCTAGCTACCTATTTAGCTTAGAAAGGATTCCTAACTAATATATATATTATATAATCTAAATAAGTTACCTAAACTTTATTATTTAAGTTAATATAATATATATATTCTAAGTTTAATTTATTAGTATCTTTATTATAAGAAATTTATAATATAACTTTAGCTACCTATTTAGCTTAGGAAGGATACTTAACTAATATTAATTAGTAATAAAGCTAAGTTATATTATAAACTTAACTATTTTTTATTATTTAAAATTCGGTTAACTAATATAAGCTAAAATACTAGCTTCGTTATTATTTAACCTTAGTTTAGATCGGAAATAGAAAAGTAATTTAAATAGTAAATATTTATTAAAATACTAACTCCTAGGAAATTATAATTATTATTTCGATAATATATAAATATATTTTAATTAGTATCTAATTAATAACTTAATAATTTAGATATCTTAATACTTAGCGATAACTTACTATAAGTTAATATTATCTATTTTTTCTTCTTTTTACTTTTAGTCTAAGATTTTTAGAAACTTATTTTAATTTTAACCCGAAATCTTATTAACCTTAGATTAGTTTTAATAATTACTTTATAACTATTATTTACTAAACTTTTATAAGTTTAGTATTAGAAGTTTCTTATAATTAAGTTAATTTAGTAAAATATAAGAGATAAAAATAATAAAAAGAAAAAAAATAAAAATAATAAAAATAAAAAAGAAACCTTAGGACCGGAGTCCCTTAGTATTACTCCTAGCGCGGACGCCGAGGAGGACGCGCCTCCCGCTAAGCTTAAAATATAAAGCGAGCGATATTAATATACTAATAATATTAATTAAATATTAACTTAAACTTAAATAAAGATTATATTATTATTAGATTTACCTTAGCGCGTTAATTTTTATATAAGGGTATATTATCGCTTATAAAAATAGCTAAAACTTAAGCTAAGGCCGCTATTATAAAAATTATTTATTAAGTTAATATTAGCTTATATAATATCTAAACTTAGAAAATAAGCTATATATATATTATTATAATAAATATTTATTTTCGCGTAAGTATAATAAGCTATTATTAGCTAAGATATTTATTCTTAATAAGTATTAATAGCTAGCTTTTATTTACTTATATAATTAATATAATTTTAGTAAAGAGGTACCTTTTTTACGTCGCCGCGTTTAATTTAATTACGCTATGCTTAAGATAATAGCGTAAATAGTAGCGCGGATACGAAAAGATTATAGTTTTTTAGTTACGCGCGATAAGGCGTAATTAAAGTTACCGCGTTTATAAGTAATAGCGTCCTAGCGCGTAGGCGGAATAAAATAGCTAATATAATACTTAGAGCGCGGGCTATTAAGGGAGTAAATAATAAATATATATATTAAAAAAAAGCTAAGTTTAGAAATATATTAATATTTAATATAATTTTAATTTATAGCTAACTTAAGGTTAAGTTAAGATTAATATACTTTCTATATATTAATATATTATCTTATATAGCGTATTATTATTATTAATATTAGCTTCTAACTTAGGGCTTAAGATAATAATATAATAACTACGTAATATAGTAAGAGTATAAGGGTATTATTTAAGTATAAATATAATCTTATTTTAAAATTAGTATAAATCTTTATTATACTTAGCTCGAAATTAACTTAAATTTACTTTTAATATATAATAATAATAACGATAATAATAATAATAATTAACGCGGAGGAGAAAAGAAAAAAAAGAATATAAAGCTAAGGCGTAAGGTAATTTATAAGTAAGGTTACTAACTTACTAATTTACCCCTCTACGATAAATATATACTTTTACCTTATATTATTTATATTATTAAGGTAAACTAATATTTAAAGTAATAATATATATTTTTACTATTAAGGTAAATTAATATATAATAAGTTAGTATATATTACTATTATCTAAGTTAGTATTTAAATTAGTATATACCTTTTAACTATAAAAGGCCCCTTATCCCCCTTTTAATTTTCCTTTCTTTCCCCCTTATATTAGTTTTTTCGATATTTATTTTTTTTATTTTTCGAAAATTACTTAGACCCCTCCTTACTAAGTATATCTCTTTTTATTTTATACGTTCTATTTACTTATCTAATCTATAAGTTAGAAGAGAAAAGCTGCTAGGGGAGTATAATACCCTTACTATGCCCCCGGGGCTATAATATAAAAAAGAATAATATATATTATAAAGGTATTAAACCGCCCCGGGGGTATAGTAATAATAATTAAATAGCGAAGATAAGGCTAGAGATAATAAGACTAAGTTAACTTTAACTATTAGTCTTATAGCTATCTAGAAGCGATTAAAATTATAGGACCGGCTAATAAATTTAAATATTCTATTATAGCGTTATATTATATTTTCTTAGCGACGATATACGATATCGCGACTATTACCTTATAGCCCTTATTTATTTTCGATAACGCGAAAAGATAACGCGAAAGATAATTTAATACGCGTTACCCTAGAAAGTAATATTAAAATCGGTAAGAAAATAATCGGATATTTACCCGATATTAACCTAAACTTATTAATAGATTAATAAGGTAAAGGGTATTTATAAAACCCTAAACTATATAAGTCTTTAGAAATAGAAAAATAATTTAATCTATAATAGCTATTAAAAAAACCTAATTATACTTTAGTAGAGGAAGAAGGACACCCTAAGCGAGCGCAGCAGATACCTAAGGGGCGTAACTTCTTAGGTGACTAGAGTTTTTAACTAACATAAGGGGGGATCTCTAGCTATAGGGGGAGGCGCTAGATATAATTCTTTATAGGGAAAATAATAGGAAGTCGATTTCCTATATAAAGATAAGAGTAGTAAGGGAGAAGAACTCGGGGACTATTTAATTAATAGTTAAAGACTTTAAAATAGGTATTTAAATTAGTAATTTAGGGTATAAAAGTATAAGGTTTAAAATAAAGTTATAATTCCGTTTAGTAGAGTTTTTACTATAAGTCCTCTCTATAACTTAATTTACGATATACGACTTTTATAAAAGCTATAAAGATAAGCTTAAGGGCTAATTCTTACTTAATTCCTTCCTCTTTATAAGGAAACTAAAGCGTGCTATATACCTAGCGATAGCCCCTTATCCTATTATTGCTACTCTTAATAGTTCTAAAGCGTTAAAGTATCTAAGAACTAAAAGGACTTAAAGGACTATTTAATCGTAACCTATATAACCCCCTAATAACTTGCTATCCTAGTTTAGCGTTATCTTTCTTTAAGGTGTGTCCTTCACTGCTGCTAAAATACCTTAACTACCTATATAATAAAATAAATATTCCTAATTAGAAAAGAAAAGTTACTAATATTAGAATATATATATATTACTAACTATTTAGGAATATAATACGTATTAAATACGCGTAATACGTATTATAAAGATTACTATCTTTATATAAATAAAGTAGGAGGTTAAAGGTATATATAAAAAGAAGTTAAACTCGAGATAATACCGATCCGAGACTAGTATAATATTAATATAATATATATTATTAATACGATAAGAATCGAGGGTAGGAGGGAGTATAGCCGGAACGTATATATAATATACTTACTTTTCTATACTCTTTAAAAAAAAGATAAGTTATAAGTAAAGTTATTATTTAATCTTTTATAACTTTATTAGCTAGAGTATATTATACGGTAGATGTAATATTCCTATACGCTATATAATCTAGATAAGTTACCCGAACTCTATTATTTAGGTTAATATAGTATATATATTCTAGGTCTAATCTTTTAGTATATCTACTACGAGAAGTTTATAATATAACTCTAGCTACCTATTTAGCTTAGGAAGGATACCTAACTAATAAAAGCTTTATATATTAATAGTATTAATTTATATAGCTCCTTAAGTAATAATAATCGTAACTTTATTATAAGCCGCTACTTTTTAGCTTACTATTTAATAATAATAAAAACCTCTTTTTAGTATAGCGCTCCTTTATATCTTATAAGCTATAAGTAAACTAAGCTTTTATTAATACTACTTATAACTAATAAGTATTTTTATATTATTATTTACTTTTTATAATTTAAGCTAAAGTAGCTTTTTTTTTAAATAAGGTATTAAATATAAATATAACCTTAATAATTTCCTAAGTTACCTTAATATTATATTTACTAACTTATACTAGTATTAGATAGTAATAATAAAGCTTAAATACCTTATATAAGGCGCTTCTAAGTTTTTTTTTAACTTTTTTATTTACTTTAAAGCTAAGCTTACTTTAATAGATAATATTAAATAAGCTAATAAAATTAAAGTTATATATCTCCGTTATATTTTTACCTTAGCTTTTCGCTAATATTATATAAAGCGTAATATTCCCCTAACTAAGTATATTATCGCTATTATTAGGATCCGCGTTATTACTATAAATATTAAATTATTTTACTTTAAAAATAAAAGCTAGATATTTTTACTTTTTACTTCTAAGCTATCTTAGGATACCCTAATAATTAATATATACTAAACTAGCACTTAGCCGCGCTTTAATAAATATAATAATCCCCCCTCTTAAGGCTAAAATAGCTATAGCGGTAAGATTTATTATTAAGCGATTAAAGCTAATAGCGGTAAGATTATAAAGCGGCGCGCTAAAGGCTACTACCTTTACTATAATAATATTAGCTATTTTTCGCGTAAATATAAGCTTAATTTTTCCTTATTAGCCTTTTTAGTTTATTTTATAAATATTATAAAAAAAAAGGAGGACCTTACCTTAAATTAAGGAAATAAATCCCCCTTATATTAAGTTTCTTATAAAGAGAGGACTTTAATAATAATATTACTTATAGAATATTATTATTATTATTATATTATTACGCTAATAGCTATAAAAGCTGCTAAAACCTCGACGATATATTAGGTAGGAAAAACCCTCTTATAGGAGGTAAAACCCCCCGCAGCGCGGTAAGACCGCGGCTAGCTTAGGGCCGGGTAAGATACGTAACGCGTATAAAGAAAGTAGCTATTAGCTATAATAATATTATATAATATAAGGAAAAATAAGGAAAGAAGGATAAGATAAGGAAAGATAAGGAGAGTAGCGGTATATACTACCTATATAAGCTAATATATACCCCTCTAAGGCCTTAGTATATATTTCTAAACTCCTTAATATATAGCTATATATCTTTTATATATATAGTATATACTTAGGTATATACTTTTTTATAAAGCCTTCCTATTCGGGAAGCTTTTTTAATTAGGAAGTTATTTTTATTAATTAGTAACTTAGGGCTTAAAAGTATATAAAAGAGGGGGGAATACTTTTACTAGCGTAAGTAAGCTATTATTAAATTAGTAATCTTAATAAAATTAATAATATAAGTAATTCTTATAAGTATATATATTATTTATAGCTAACTTATACTAGAAGTAAAATACTTATTAAAAGAGACTACCCTTATAATATATCTTACGCTAGTTATATTAATATACTTATAAGCTTTAAAAATCTTTACTAAATATAGCGTAATAAGTATTTAGCCCTAGTACGCGCCCGAACTTATTAATAGTTAAAATAAACTAGCTTAATATATCTTATATAAAGTATATAAATAATTATATTAAGTATAAGCTAATTACTAATCCTACTATAATAAAAGCTATTTACGCTATAATTAAGGTAGCTTATAAGCTAAGCTTTAATCGTAACTTTTAATTAGTAAGTTAAAATTAAAGTTATAGTAAGTTTAAGGTAAATCTTATACTAATAAAGGTAATAGAAAAATACTATTTAGCGCGTTAAGGAGACTTGCGCTTTTACGCGTTATAATAGCTTCTACGCTAATTAAGTTATTTAAGCGGCTGCTAGCTATATACTACTTTCAAGCTTACTACCTCCTACTTTTAGCGAAAATTTTATTATTAAAATAACTAAAAGTTTAACTAATATTAACTAACTTATTATAGCTATTATAATATAAACCTAAGAATAGCGTATCTTTTATATATAGTTAATTAACTTTTATAACTAAGTAATAGATAAGTTACGCTATATCCGCTATATAGCTAAGAATAAGGTAGCTTTATAAGGGACTCCTTTACTTTATAACCGCCTTTTTATCTTTATTATTTCTCCGCTTATAATTAAAACTTTTTCCGCTTTAATATTTCTTAAGTCTAAGTTAGAGTTAGAAGCTAATAAATTTATTATACTTAATATTACTCCCGCTCTCGCTATAAAGGAAGCTCCTGCTATTATTAAAAACGCTATAAGCGCTTATAATACTATTAAGCTACCTCCTTATAAGGAGATTTCTAATCTTATTTAAGATAATCTTATTAATAAGTATTTTAATAATAAAAATTTAATAATATTAGCTAATAATTATATTATATTTAGTAAGAAATAGTAAAAGCTAGTAACTTTTATTTTAAATTATAAATATAAGTAAAAATATAGATATAGCTATAGCCGCGGCCGTAGTTATAATAGTTATAGATATTCTTATATTTTATATAATTAAATTAGTTTTTTATATATAGTTAAAGTAGTTAAGACTTAAAGCTAAGTAAGCGGTTAGTAAAATAAAAAATATAAGTATATTACTATATAATAACTATTACGCGTTTACGCTAAAGTTAATATCCCTATTCTCCTTTTCCTTATAAAATAATAATATAAAGTTAAACTAGCAAAGCCTTCTTAGTAAAAGAAACTAATATATAAGTTACGCTATATATTATAAGTTATTAAGCGCTTTAGTAAGGTCTTACTAATCTTATATTAAATATTAGTTAGCGTTAAGGAAAGGCCTATCCTTATAAGTAAAAATATAGTTAATAAAAATATAAGGGATTATTTTATTACTATTATTATAAGGGTATCGCCTTAATATTACCTTAGGTATTTTATAAGCTTAGAGAAATAAATTAAGTTTAATATATTTAGTCCTAAGTTATATAAGTATTATATTAATAAACTTAGGGAGTTCTTTATATATATAAAAAGCGGAGTTAGCTTTAAGTTATTATTAGAATATATATATTACTAGCTACTTAGGAATATAACACGCGTTAAATACGCGTAATACGCGTCGTAGAGATTACTATCTCTATATAAATAAAGTAGGAGGTTAAAGGTACGTATAAAAAGGAGTCGAACTTAAGATAATACCGATCTAAGATTAGTATAATATTAATATAATATACGTTATTAATATAATAAGAATCGAGGGTAGGAAGGAGTATAGCTAGAACGTATATATAATATACTTATTTTTCTATATTCTTTAAGAGAGAGATAAGTTATAAGTAAAGTTATTATTTAATTTTTTATAACTTTATTAGCTAAAATATATTATATAATAAATATAATATTCCTATACGCTATATAATTTAGATAAGTTACCTAAACCTTATTATCTAAGTTAATATAGTATACGTATTCTAAGTCTAATTTATTAGTATTTTTATTATAAGAAGTTTATAATATAACTTTAGCTACCTATTTAGCTTAGGAAAGATACTTAACTAATACTAATTAGTAATAAAGCTAGGTTATATTACGGACTTAATTACCTTTTATTATTTAAAACTTAGTTAACTAATATAAGCTAAAATGCTAGCTTCGTTATTATTTAACCTTAGTTTAAATCGGAAATAGAAAAGTAATTTAGATAGTAAATATTTATTAAAATACTAACTTTTAAAAAACTATAATTATTATTTTAATAACGTATAGATATATTTTAACTAATATCTAATTAGTAATTTAATAATTCGGATATCCTAATACTTAGCGATAACTTATTATAAGTTAATATTATCTATTTTTTCTTTTTTTTATTTTTAGTTTAGGATTTTTAGGAACTTATTTCGATTTTAACCTAAAATCTTATTAACTTTAGATTAGTTTTAATAGTTACTTTATAATTATTATTTACTAAGCTTTTATAAGTTTAATATTAAAAGTCTCTTATAATTAAATTAATTTAGTAATATATAAAAGATAAAAATAATAAAAGATAAAAATAATAAGAAAAGAAAAAGTAAAATCCTTAAAACTAAAATCCCTTACCCTTACTCCTAATATAAACGTTTAAAAAGGCGTAATACGTTACGATCGTATAAAGCTAGCTAAGTAATATTACTATATTAATAATATTAGTTAGATATTAACTTAAATATAAATAAGGATTAGATTATTATTAAACTTATTTCGATATATTAATCTTTATATAAAAGTATATTATCGCTTATAAATATAATAAAAGCTTATATAAAAATAATAATAGCTAAGATAATTTATTAAGTTAGTATTAATTTATATAAAGTTAAATTTTAATAAGCTATATATATATTATTATATTAGATATTTTTTTTAATATATTAATAGTAAGCGGTTATTAATTAAGAAATTTATTCTTAATAAGTATTAATTTTTAGCTTCTACTTACCTATATAGCTAATATAATTTTAATATAGGGGTACCCTCTTAATATCGCCGCGCTTAATATTATCGCGCTGCGCTTAAAATAATAATATAAGTAATAGCGGGGATATAATAAAATTATACTTAGCGGGTTATATTTAACGGGGCGTAATAAGCGTTACCGCTAATATAAGTAATAATATTCGCGGGCGCGGGCGAAAAATAATTATAGATATTATAAAAAGAGCTTATAAAAGGCGCGTAAAGGAGATAGGAGTAAAACGCGCGTAATACGTATTTAAAGCTAAGTTTAGAGTATATTAGAAATTAGGTTAATTTTAACTTATAGCTAATATAAATTAGAGCTAGAATTAATATACTTTTATACCGCTAGTAAATTAAAGCCTTAAAAATATTATTATTATTAATATTATTCTTAGACTTAAGACTTAAAATAATAATTTAATAACCGCGCGAAGCGGTAAGCGTATAAAGGGGCGGTCCTAATATATAATAAATCTTAAGTTAAGGTTAGTAAAAGCTTACTATAATACTAATTTAAGATTAACTTAAACTTACTTTCTTATATATAATAATAATAATAATAATAATAATAAAAGTAAAAGGAAGAGGAAAAGAATAAGAAGCTTAAGCGTAAGGTAATTTATAAATAAGGTGCTAAGTTACTAATTTACCCTACTAAATAAGGTATATACTTACCCCTCCTATAAGTAGTATATCGGTACGTACTAACCCTTTTTACGGATATAAGAGGTACGTACCTCCTAAGTATAAATACCCCCCCCCCCCTTTTTAAAATTTTTTTTTTTCCTTCCCTTTTTATAACTACCTTAGTCTTTCTTATTTATTTTTTATAGATAACCTAGCGATAATTTACTAAATATTATATTTTTTATTTAATATACTATATTATATTTATTTTTTATTTCTCTAATCCTTAGACTAAAAAAAGAAAAAGCTACTAAGGGAGTATAATACCCCTATTATACCCCTAAGGCTACGACGTAAAGAAGAATAATATATATTATAAAGGCGTTAAACCGCCCTAGGGATATATATATATATTATATTATTTTAAGGACTTATAAGGTATCTAGGCATATAGAGGGTAGGAAGAGGGGAAAAACCGGGCCGGGCCCGGGGGAAAACCCCTTACTAAGTAGTCGGTAGCTAGTAAGGTAAGAATAGTAAGTAGGGAGAGGGTGCTATAGCGGGCCTCGTGCTAGGCCGCTAAGTCGTAGTAGCGGGTTTAAAGTAGATTAAGCTAGGGTCTAGGGGTTACTAAGACGGAAGCGGCCGCGAACTTTAGCCGCGGAAAGGTAAATATAAGCTAAAACCTCGGTAAGGGAAGGAGGTATATACCGCTATAAAGTAAAGAGGTATATATTAATATATATTATAGCGCCCCGTAATTAGTAAGTAAGCTATTATAAAGTATAAAATTCTATAGCTTATATAACGTAGGGCCCCTTTTTTTTATAAATAATATTAACTTTAATTTCCCTTATCGTAATAATAATAGCTTATAATTATAATATAAAAACTAATAATAAATAAGCTATATTTTATAATAGTTATATTTCTAAACTTATTTAAGACCGCGTCCGCTATTTATACGCTAGCTATTAAGATTAGCTAAGTAAGTCGCGCCTTATTTAAGCTATATATTAATAAGATTAAGCTAATATTTAGTAACTATAAACGCGCGCGTATATATTACTTATACTTAAACGAATTTTACTTATATACTTATATATCCTTAGCTTAAAAATAACGCTATAAAGCTATATACTATATAAGCTAAGCGTTATAGTAAGTAATAAGAGTTTAGAGAGGTATAAGCTATAGCTAAAAAAGATCTCGCCTTAATTTAGGATTTAAGCTAAAACTATACTTATAAGAATATAGTTAAGGTAAGGAACGCCCTAAAAAGTATCCGTACTAAAGTTATAAAGGAGGTAAAGGAGGTAGAGGGAGAGGGGGGGGAGATATCTATCTCCGTACTTAAGTTAATCTACGCTACTTTAAAGTAAGTTAACGCCTATATTAATTAATAGATTTTAGGCTTTATAAGTATAGCTTATAATATACTAAACTTAAGTAAGAAAATAATAGTAATATTTAAGAAGCTAAAAAGGCTAGCTTAGGCTCCGCTTAAAGTAAGGGTAAACGTAACTTATAAGGTAAGTAGAATATATAAGCTAGCGATAACGAAGCTTATTAAGGCGGCGCTTACGGCGCTTTTAAAAGGTAAAAGTAAGAGATAAATATCTCTTATTATAGTTTAAACGCGCCTTACTAAAAAAAAGGCCCGCGCCGCGCTTAAAACTCTTATAATTATATTAGATATAGATAATAACGATAATAACTTATTACTTATTCCTACTATTAACTTAGAATATTTATATCTTACTAAGGTATACTTTAGGGAGAGTAAGGGAGGGAGCTTACGCTAAGTTAGTTTCGGCGATAATAAAGTTTTAAGGTTAGAAGCTACGCTAGCGCTAAATATAGTAGAGATAGGCCTAACTAGCGAGAGGGTAACTAAGTTACTTATAGTAAGGGAGACTTTAGTTAAGGTAGCGGCTACTATAGCGGCTATTAATACTCGCGTAGCTATAATAAACTATAGTATTATTATAATAAGGATAGATTTAGCTAAGTTTTATATCTCTTAGACGCTTAAAGTTACCTTACCTTAAGCTACTTAGTAAGCTAGCGTTAGCTAAAAGTTTTAGTTAGTTAGTTTTTAATATAACTTACCTCTCGCTAACTTAAAGTTACTAAAGAAATATAAACTTAAGCTATATTTTAGTAGAGTATCGAGGAGGCGCAGGGGGCTCCGCGGTTATAAGCTATCGCCGAAGTATTTAAAGATTTTAAGGTTAAATAAGTTATTCCTTAATAAGGATAATAAACTAACGCCGATAATAACTACCCCTAATAGCACGCGGCCCGCTACTACGCTAGATCTTATCGTTACTCTAAGCTTATCTTAGTAATAGGTAACTTTACCTAAGCTAATTATTATTTTAAGCTTATTATAATAGTAGGCGACCGCTTTATAGCTAACTATTACGCTAAACTTATCGTAGGCTACCGCGCTAACGGTAACTTTAAGTAAGATACGCCTCGCCCTAAGTTTTAGTAGCTTTACGCTAAGTAAACTCGCGTTACGGGGCTAGCGTTAGTTTACGGTTACTTTTACTAATAGGGCGGCCGGAAAAGTTAAGGAGTTATTAGATAAGGGAGGAGATAATAATTTAAACCTAATAAATATAGATTTTATTAAGATATAAAGTAAATTATAAATAAAGTAAGTAAATTAATAATATTATAATTATAGTAATTTACGTAAGATAAGGCTATATTTAGCCTTAGTTAAACTTAAGAGTATTAGCGTAAAAAATATTAATAAGCTAGAATTAGTATAAGTTAGTATATCGGAGTATTTACTTCGCGATTACGATCGCTAATAAGTAGCGGTTAAGCTTTAATTATAATCTAATATTAGAGGAGATAAGCTAAGGTAGTTCGTAATACTATTTAACTAATTAAGAGTATCGAAAAAGTAAATAGAAAATATTCTCTAGTTTAATACCGTACTAATATAAAAAAGAGACTATTTCTAGTATACGCTTATAAAAGAGGAACTCTCTAAGACTAATTTTACTTATATAAAATTATATAATTATAATATTAATATATTTCGGTAAGTTTTTATATCTCTTAAGCGATTTCGCTTTATTAAGGTAAAGCGGGAAGTTAAAAGGAAATAAGGTAAGCTTAGAATATCTTATATATAGCTAGTTTTCGGAGTCCTCTTACTATGCTTTCTAATCCTAGCAGAGAAAGTTTATTATAAACTTCTTATAAAAAGGTAATATATCGCGTTTTATCTACGTTCGAACTTAATATATATATTCCTCTAATAGCTACTTAGCTTTTTATTATTTTATTAGTTAATAAGGGGGGAAGCGCGATAAGAATTTTAAGATATTTTTAAAAGTAGTTTAGATTTTATTTAATATTGTTATATCCTCTAAGCGGCGGAGGGTATTAGTTTTCCTTTTATTTAAGTAAAAATCGAGTAAGAGAACTTAAAACTTAGCCTTAAGATAATAAATAAGCGTAGCTTTATAAGCTTTAAGTACCGTCTTAAGGTATCGTAACTATTCCGGTTTTAGGGCTTTAGCTAAGCTTAGTAAGTTTCCGCTTATAAAAATAATAATATAAAATATAATAATAGTATATATAATAAGTAACTAAATAACTTTTATATAAAGTTCGTAAGCTTAAGCGAGAGGGTAACTTTAAGTAAAAGCGGATAAGAGGGAAAAGGCGAGGTTTTAGCAGAGGAGCTTAGTACGTATAATTCGTAAATAGGGTTTTTACTATAGCCGCTAATAGATTTAGACGCTTAGGAGTTTTACCTTAGAAACGGGGTAAACTTAGTAATCCCTTAGTTAGACTAGGTCTATCTCCGAAATACGCTTTCGGGAAAAATATATAAGCTTACTTTTTTTTAGCCTAAATTCTATACCGTAATCGCGCGCTTATTATTAATATATTACCTATATAGCCTAAAGCTATCTTATAATTATCTTAAAATTAAGCTTAATATTAAGGAGGTTTATATTATCTACGAAACTAATTACCTATATTTTTTCCTTATATATTAGCCGGTTATAAAGCGGGGCTATATATAAGATAAATAGGATAGCGGAGAGCGGCGAACCTTAAGGAATTTTAATCTTAATCCGATACGGTTCTAAAATCTTACTATTAAAGTAAAGTTAGGAGGTACGGTTTTATAAGTAGCTATTAAGGAAAGCTAAGATTTAGTCCGAGAATCTTAAATACCTAAGTTTAGTAATAAGTTTATTATAATATATAGTATTAAACGCTCCCTTAATATTAAGTTATAAGAAAAACGCTATTTCTTTCCTAGCTTAAGTAGCTTAAATAAGCTTAGTAATTATAAGGATAGCTAGCTTTATAAACTAGTTCCGCTTATTACCTATCTAGCCCTTAAGGAGGAGTTAGTATAACTCCGCGGCCTCGGTAATTTATTATCCTATTATAATTTCTAAGATTTTACTTAAGTAATATAGTAAGGATATAAGCTTATAAGCACCTACCTCTTAGTAAGCCTCCGGTTTCTTTCCGGACTTACGTAAGATAATTACGATAGCAAACTATAGCCGGGGCGGAAAGTAACTAAATTATATATACGCTTAGAAGATAATAGCTAGCTAGGTAATAAGGATAAGGTAATATATCTTAAGAAATCTAGCGGGAATATTATCTACTTTAGCTACTTTCTAAGAGGTTATTAACTTAAGCGTTATAGAAATATTAATCTAAGTAATCTTAATATTAATAGAGAACTTAAGTTTAAGTAATCTAGTATTAGTTAGGGGTACGCTACGGAGCTAAGGAAAGAACTAATTAGCTAAGATATTAGCTTTAGCTATATAGCTATTAGCCTAAGATTTATTAGTTATCCTTAGCGTAGGGAGATAGATTAAATCTTAAAGGAGACTATTTTAGATATAAGCTTAATACTTAATATACTAAAACTTAAAAGGTAAGCTAGCGATAATATAAAGGAAAGATCGCTAATAGGTATATTTTACTAAGTTTACGGCTATCTTCTAAGTAAAGGCTATCTCCTAAAAATATTATTAAAAGGAGTCCGAAAAAAGGAACTTATATTTACGCTAGGCCCGCTTAGCTATTTTAATAGCTAAGGCTACGGCCAGGGTAAACTACGCCGCCTTATAAGAATAAGAAAGGGCGATAAATAGCACTATCCGGTTAATAATAAGTTATAATTTTTAATAAAGTCGGTAAAGGGCGTTATTAATCTTTATTAAGTTAATAAAAGGGGAAGGTAAGAGGGTAATCTTAGCTAAGGACTTATAGTAAACTAAGTTTAAGTTCGCTTATCTTTATTATAAGCGCGGTATACGCGTTATTATAAATATAGGGATATTAGCTATAAGAGACTAAAGGATATAGTTAGATTTAATAAGGTTAAGGTCCGGACTAGTATAATATATATATAAGTCCGCCGTAGCTTAGACTAAGTTTAGCGTGCTATCCTTATATTTATAAAAGATTTAAGTATATTCTCCTTTTAGGGTAAGGAGTTAAAATTATAGCTTAGTTATCTTATAAATTAGCTAGTTTAAGTTATCGGAAAGCCTCTTATAACGGTCCTAAAGCGGGTAATATAAGTTAAAATCGTTAACTAGAACGTAGTTAAGGTTTAGGGGAAAGTTTTAAAAAATTAAGAGGCTACCGCTATAAGGAGTATTAGGGGGAGAGTAGATAGAAATAAACTAAAGGCTAGAACGGAAAGTAATACTTATCTAGTCCTCCCTTATTTCCGGGAACTAAGTAAATATATTATATCTTTTATAGATATAGACTAAAATACGGCTACTATTATAGATAAGGCGGTAAGGCGAAGTCCTAAGCGGAGGAGGCTCGGCGCTAAGGTAGCTAATAGTTTCCTAGAGAGTAATAATATTATAATCCGATTTACTACTAAATACTAGCTTAGCTAGCTTAGTGCGCTTATTTATATTCTAAGAAAAAACTTTTATAAATATAAGGAAATAGTTATAGTAATATTAATTTCTTTACTATAATTTCTCTATATTTTAATTATAAATCTTATCTAAGTTTAGGCTAGGGCCGGGGTAGTTAGTGCCTTTACGCTTTTTTAAATAATAAAGTTAAGTTAAACTAAAAATAAAGCTAGTTTATTAATAGTTTATATAGGTAATATATTATCTATATCTTAAGGGAGGGAGGCACTCTAAGCTTATTAGATAAAGCGTCTTATTACCTCGGGGGTATCCTTAATTACTTACGTTTTAGTAGCGGGGCGGCCCCCTCCGAAGCTTAGGGGTCGTCTATACTTCCTTTTAGTAATAAACTAGCCTAGGGACGTACTATATATAATAACGTCCTCGGTTATTATTAATTTCGTTTATCGTAAGATAAATTATAAGCTAGGCTTAGCAAATCTAACTAGTCGTCTCTTATAATAAGCTCTCGCCCGATCTTAGTACTTAATAGCGACGGGGTAAAGCTTAGACTATATAAGGTAATCCCCGCTATAAGAGATATAATAAAATAGGTATCCTCTAATTCTAATATGGTAATTATCCTCGTTTTTATAATTAGTCGCTCTATACTTACTATAAAGCTTAGGGTATTTATATATTTTAGTAATATACCCGAAATAATAATAATTATAATATCGCTAAGGGCGGACTATATCCGAGAATAGCTTTATATAAAAGATCTAAGCGTTAATAGCTAGCTTATTATCGTAAAGTTTATTAGTATTAACTAATAATTTAAAGCTAATAATAACCGCTATTTTAGTAAATCTAAGCTAGGGCTTAAGCGCTTATAGATAAGCTACGGGTATTTTATTAACTTACGCTATCTTATTAAAAAGGTTATTATATTCCCTAATAGTAAAGTTTAAAAGGAGTCCCTTAGTAATAATATTATAAATCTTATCTATAATAGTCGCCTTATTACTAAAAGTAAATATAACTTAGCTTAGGTCCTAAGTAAAGGTAGCTATATCTTTATTAAAAGTAAGTCTAATATCCTTACTATTAAGGTAGCGTATAGCTAAGTATAAGTTAAAGCGAATAGCGGTATTAATAGCTTATATAATATCGCGCGCTATCTTATTTATAATATTATCTATTATATCTACTAAGTAGATAATAATTTCCTTCTTATAACGTAGGGGAAATTTCTTTTTTAAGTTATATAGTAAAATTAAAGCTAATATAACTTATACTTATATTTAGTATCCTCCCTATTTCGTTATCTCCGAATATAATAATTTACGAAAAGTAATAATAATAATATTTTTAATTTCCTTACGCGTAATATAATTAGTCTAGGTCCGGATTTAGTCCGATTTAAGTTCCCTATAAGCTATTATTATAGCTTAAGCTACGCGGAACGTATTAGCTAATATAATACCTAATAATTAATAATATAGTTTTTTTTTATTTTTATTAACTAAAACTTATAATAATCCTTAATTATATCTAATATATTTTTTATTAAAGTTAGTATTTCTAGACCGGTATATAGACGAATCTAACCCGCGTTTAGAGCGCGTTATAACCTTAGTTCCTTTACGAAAATTTCTTCCTCCTCCGCCGCGATCGCGACCACCCTTAGCCGGAACTCAGCTAAGTATAGCCCTACTCCGAATTAAACGGCGAATCCGACGCCGCTAATATCTTACCTTTTTTTTTTAGATCGCGCTTTATACTAGGCGCGTGTCGTTTTAAATAAGTCCGCGTATATAATAAACGTAAAGTATAGAGGCCGCTTATCCGCCTTAAGGATATAATAATAATAATTAAATAGTAAGGATAAGGCTAAAAATAATAAAACTAAGTTAACTTTAACTATTAGTCTTATAGCTATTTAAAAGTAACTGAAGCTACGGGACTAGCTAATAAACTTAAATATTTTATTATAGCGTTATATTATATTTTCTTAATAATAATATATAACGTTATAACTATTACCTTATAGCCCTTACTTACTTTTAATAATATAAAAAGATAATACGAAAGATAATTTAATATATATTACCTTAAAAGGTAATATTAAAATTAGTAAGAAAATAATTAAATATTTACCTAATATTAACCTAAACTTATTAATAAATTAGTAAAGTAAAAAGTATTTATAAAACCCTAAACTATATAAGTTCTTAAAAATAGAAAAATAATTTAATTCACGATAGCTACTAAAAAAACCTAATTATACCTTAACTACCTATATAGTAAGACGAATATTCCTAATTAGAAAAGAAAAGTTACTAATATTAGAATATATATATTATTAGCTATTTAAAAATATAATACGCGTTAAATACGCGTAATATATATCGTAGAGATTACTATCTTTATATAAATAAAATAAAAAGTTAAAAGTATATATAAAAAGGAGTCGAACTTAAGATAATATTAATCTAAGACTAATATAATATTAATATAATATATATCGTTAATATAATAAGAATTAAGGGTAGGAGGGAGTATAGCTAGAATATATATATAATATACTTACTTTTCTATACTCTTTAAAAGAGAGATAAGTTATAAGTAAAGTTATTATTTAATCTTTTATAACTCTATTAGCTAGAGTATATTATACGGTAAACGTGATATTCCTATACGCTATATAATCTAGATAAGTTACCCGAACTTTATTATCTAAGTTAATATAGTATACGTATTCTAAGTTTAATCTATTAGTATCTCTACTATAAGAAGTTTATAATATAACTCTAGCTACCTATTTAGCTTAGGAAGGATGCTTAACCGATAGTTATAATAGCTTATTTATAAGGTAGCTATATAACTACTTATATTTCTTTAACCTTCCTTTTTTAGAATATTAGCAGAGGAGCTATTTATTATAAAACTAAGTATTAAAATTATATTACTTATATCTTACCGCTAGCTTAAGGCTAGTTTATATTATATAGAATTTCTCTAAGTTTTATAATACTTAGTATCTTCTTTAATAAAGGCGTCCTTTATATTTATAATATACTTACTTAGCTGCTTTTTTTATTATAATATAAATAAGTATTAGAATATATATATTACTAGCTGCTTAGGAATATAATACGCGTCGCAAAGATTACTATCTCTATATAAATAAAGTAGGAGGTTAGAGGTATATATAAAGAGGAGTCGAACTTAAGATAATACCGATCCGAGACTAATATAATATTAATATAATATACGTCGTTAATATAATAAGAATCGAGGGCAGGAGGGAGTATAGCTAAACGTATATATAATACGTTAATCTTTTCCGCACTTTTATTTAAGTAAAAAATTATAAATAAAGTTATTAAATTAATTATTTATAACTCCTTTCGCTAAAATATATTAGATAGGAAATATATTATTCTTTTAGCTATATAATCTAGTAAAAATACCCGAATCCTATTAATTAAGTTAATATATATATACGTAAAGTTCCTTATAGCTATTAACTTATATATTATAATAAAAGTAAAACGTAATATTAGCCTCCTATTTAGCTTAAGAAAGATACTTAACTAATACTAATTAGTAATAAGGCTAGGTTATTTTTATAATAATTATCTCTTATTACTTAAAGTATAATTAAATTTAGAAAAGTAATCTTAATAATAGTAATTATTAAAATACCGATATATTAAAAGCTATAATTACTATTTCGATAAGTTATAAATATATTTTAACTAATATCTAGTTAGTATTTAATAATTCAGATATCCTAATACTTAGTAATAACTTATTATAAGTTAATATTATTTACTTATTTTTTCTTTTTAGATTTAGTTTACGGTTTATAAAACCTTACTTCGATTTTAACTTAAAGTTATATTAATCTTAGATTAATCTTAGTAACTACTTAATATACTTTATTTTATAATATTTTATAAAAGTTAGAAAAGAATCTTTTATAAAGGAATTAATTTAGTAAAATATAAGAGATAAAAATTATAAAAAGAAAAAAAATAAAAATAATAAAAATAAAAAAGAAACCTTAAAACTAGAGTCTCTTAATATTACTTCTAGCGCGGACGCTAAGAAGAACGCGCCTCCCGCTAAGCTTAAAATATAAAGTAAGCGATATTAATATATTAATAATATTAATTAAATATTAACTTAAACTTAAATAAGGATTATATTATTATTAAACTTACCTTAATATACTAGTCCTTATATAAGGGTATATTATTACTTATAAAAATAGCTAAAGCTTAAGCTAAGGCTACTATTATAAAGATTATTTACTAAGTTAATATTAGCTTATATAATATCTAAATTTAAAAAATAAGCTATATATATATTATTATAATAAATACTTATTTTTATATAAGTATAATAAGCTATTATTAGCTAAGATACCTATTAAAAATAGGTATTAATAGCTAGCTCCTATTTATTTATATAATTAATATAATTTTAGTAAGGGGGCACCCTTTTTATATTATTATATTTAATTTAGTTACGCTACGCTTAAGATAATAGCGTAAGCGGCGGCGCGGACGCGAAAAGATTATAGTTCTTAAGTTACGTATAATAAGGCGTAATTAGAGTCGCCGTATTTATAAGCGATAGCGTCCTAGCGCGTAAGTAAAATAAAATAGCTAATATAATACTTAAAGCGTAAGCTATTAAAGGAGTAAGTAATAAACGCGTATATTAAAAAAAAGCTAAGTTTAGAAATATATTAATATTTAATATAATTTTAATTTATAGCTAATTTAAAATTAAGTTAAGATTAATATATTTTTTATATATTAATATATTATCTTATATAGCGTATTATTATTATTAATATTAGCTTCTAACTTAGGGCTTAAGATAATAATATAATAGCTATATAACGTAATAAGAGTATAAAAATATTACTTAAATATAAATATAATCTTATTTTAAAGTTAATATAAATTTTTATTATACTTAGCTTAAAATTAACTTAAACTTACTTTTAGTATATAATAATTATAATAATAATAATAATAATAATAATAATAATAATAATAATAATAATAATAATAGTAATAATAATAATAGTAATAATTAATGTAAAAGAGAAGGGAAAAAGGGGAATATAAAGCTAAGGCGTAAGGTAATTTATAAGTAAAGTTACTAACTTACTAATTTACCCCCTTATAATAAATATATACCCTTACTTTATATTATTAAGGTAAACTAATATTTAAAATATTAATATATATTTTTACTATTAAGGTAAATTAATATATAGTAAGTTAATATATATTATTATTATTAAGGTTAGTATCTAAATTAGTACGTACCTCTTAACTATAAAAGGCCCCCTATCCCCCCTTTCTAATTTTCTTTTCTTTTCCCCTTATATTAGTTTTTTCGATATTTATTCTTTTTATTTTTCGAAGATTACTTAGACCCCTCCTTACTAAGTATATCTTTTTTTATTTTATATATTCTATTTACTTTTCTAATCTATAGACTAGAAAAGAAAAGTTACTAGGGGAGTATAATACCTCTATTATACCCCCAGGGCTATAACGTAAAGAAGAATAACGTATATTATAAAAGTATTAAATCGCTTTAGGGGTATAATAATAATAATCGAATAGCGAGGATAAGGCTAGAGATAATAAAACTAAGTTAACGAATATTATAGTATAGGAATAAGAAATATTATAAAATAAAGATAACCTTTACTAGCTATAAGGGTTTATTAGTTAATAAGGGATATTCCCCCTTATAATAACTAGTACTTATTAAAAGTTTCTAAAATAAAACGCCCTAGTAATATCCTTATAGCTAGTTTATTAAATATTTAAAAGATTAAATTATTAGTCTTATAGCTATTTAAAAGTAATTATAGCTATAAGATTAGCTAATAAACTTAAATATTCTATCGTAATATTATATTATATTTTCTTAGCGATAATATATAATATTACGATTATTACCTTATAGCCCTTATTTACTTTCGATAATATAAAGGGATAACGCGAAAAATAATTTAATACGTATTACTTTAGGAGGTAATATTAGAATTAGTAAGAAAATAATTAAATATCTACTCGATATCGACCCGAACTTATTAATAGATTAGTAAGGTAAAAAGTATCTATAAGACCTTAAATTATATAAGTCCTTAAAAGTAGAAAAATAATTCGATCTATAATAGCTATTAAAGGAACTTAATTATACCTTAACTACCTATATAGTAAGATAAATATTCCTAATTAGAAAAGAAAATATTAGTTAGGTATCCTTCCTAAGCCGAATAGGTAGCTAGAGTTATATTATAAACTTCTTATAATAAAAATACTAATAGATTAAACTTAAAATACGTATATTATATTAACTTAAATAATAAAGTTCGGGTAACTTATCTAAATTATATAATATATAGGAATATTATATTTACTATATAATATACTTTAGCTAATAAAGTTATAAAAGATTAAATAATAACTTTACTTATAACTTATTTCTTTTTTAAAAAGTATAGAAAAATAAGTATATTATATATATATTTAGCTATACTCCCTCCTGCCCTTAATTTCTATTATATTAATAATATATATTATATTAATATTATATTAATCTTAGATTAGTATTATCTTAAGTTTAACTCCTTTTTATATATACCTTTAACCTTTTACTTTATTTATATAAAGATAGTAATCTTTATAACGCGTATTATATATATTTAACGCGTATTATATTCCTAAGTAGCTAGTAATATATATATTCTAATATTAATAACTTTTCTTTTCTAGTTAGGAATATTTATCTTACTATATAAGTAGTTAAGGTATAATTAGGTTCCTTTAATAGCTATTATAAATCGAATTATTTTTCTACTTTTAAAGACTTATATAGTTTAAAGTCTTATAGATACCCTTTACCTTACTAATTTATTAATAAGTTTAAGTTAATATTAGGTAAATATCTAATTATTTTCTTACTAATTTTAGTATTACCTTTTAAGGTAATATATATTAAATTATCTTTCGCGTTATCCCTTTACGTTATTAAAAGTAAATAAGGGCTATAAGGTAATAGTTATAATATTATATATTATTATTAAGAAAATATAGTATAACGCCGCGATAGAATATTTAAGTTTATTAGCTAGTCCTATAGCTTTAGTTACTTCTAAATAGCTATAAGGCTAGTAGTTAAATCCTTATAATATTTCTTATTTTTATATTATAGTATTTATTAACTTAGTCTTATTATCTTAAGCCTTATCTTTACTATTTAATTATTATTACTATACCCCTAGGGCGGTTTAACGCCTTTACGATATATATTATTTTTCTTTATATCGTAGCCCCGGGGGTATAATAAGGGTATTATACTCCCCTAATAGCTTTTCTTTTCTAGTCTATAAATTAGAAAAATAGATAAAATATATAAAATAAAAAGAGATATACTTAGTAAGGAGAGGTTTAGGTAATCTTCGAAAAATAAAAAAAATAAATATTAAAAAAATTAATATAAGGGGGAAAGAAAGGAAAATTAGAGGGGGGATAAGGGGCCTTTTATAGTTAAGAGGTATATACTAATTTAGATATTAACTTTAATAATAATAATATATACTAATTTACTATATATTAATTTACCTTAATAGTAAAAATATATACTAATACCTTAAATATTAGTTTACCTTAATAATATAAAATAAGTATATATACTTATTATAAAGGGGTAAATTAGTAAGTTAGTAACCTGACTTATAAATTACCTTACATCTTAGCTTTATATTCCTTTTCTTCCTTTCTTCTCCGCGTTAATTATTATTATTATTATTATTATTATTATTATCGTATACTAAAAGTAAATTTAAGTTAATTTTAAGCTAAGTATAATAAAAATTTATACTAACTTTAAGGTAAGATTATATTTATACTTAAGTAATACCCTTATACTCCTATTACGCTATATAGCTATTATATTATTATCTTAAGCCCTAAGTTAGAAGCTAATATTAATAATAATAATATATTATATAAAATAATATATTAGCGTATAGAAAATATATTAATCTTAACTTAACTTTAAGTTAGCTATAAATTAAAATTATATTAAGTATTAATATATTTTTAAACTTAGCTTCCTTTTAATATATATATTTATTACTTATTTCCTTAGTAGCTTACGCTCTAAGTATTATATTAGCTATTTTATTTTACCCGCGCGCTAAGATACTATTATTTATAAACGTAGCGACTCCGATTACGCCCTATTATATATAACCTAAGGACTATAATTTTTTCGCGTTTATACCGCTGCTTACGCCGTTATCCTAGGCGTAGCGTAACTAAATTAAACGCGGTAATATAAAAAAGGTACCCCCTTATTAAAATTATATTAGTTATATAAGTAAATAGAAGCTAGCTATTAACGCTTATTAAAAATAAGTATTTTAGCTAGCGGTAGCTTATTATACTTATATAAAAATAAGTATTTATTATAATAATATATATATAGCTTATTTTTTAAATTTAAATATTATATAAGCTAATATTAACTTAGTAAATAGTTTTTATAATAGCGGCCTTAGCTTAAGCTTTAGCTATTTTTATAAGCGATAATACGCCCTTATATAAAAATTAGCGCGCTAAAGTAAGTTTAATAATTATCGGTTAGGTATCCTTCCTAAGCCGAATAAGTAGCTAGAGTCGTATTATAAACTTCTCGTAATAAAAATACTAATAGATTAAACCTAGAATACGTATACTATATTAACTTAGATAATAAGGTTCGGGTAACTTATTTAGATTATATAGCGTATAGGAATATTACGTTTATTATATAATATACTCTAACTAATAGAGTTATAAAAGATTAAATAATAACTTTACTTATAACTTATCTCTCTTTTAAAAAATATAGAAAAGTAAGTATATTATATATATATTCCCCCTCTTACTAACTACCTCCTTATCCTCCTCCTATATTAACTTCGTATATTATATTAATATTATATTAATCTTAAATTAGTATTATTTTAAATTTAACTCCTTTTTATATATATCCCTAACCTCTTACTTTATTTATATAGAGATAGTTATCTCTACGACGCGTGCTATATATATTTAACGCGTATTATATTCCTAAGTAGCTAGCGATATATATATTTTAATATTAATAGCTTTTCTTTTTATAGTTAGGAATATATATTTATTAAGTAAGTAATCTAAGTATAATTAGGTTCTTTTAATAGCTTTTATAAATCGAATTATTTCTCTATTTTTAAAAACTTATATAGTTTAAAACTAATAGATACCTTTACTTTACTAATTTATAAATAAACTTAGGTTAATATCGTACTAATATTCGATATATTTTTTAATAATTCTAATATAATTCCCTAAGATAGTATATATTAAGCTATATATTACGTTTCCTTATTATCTATATTTTATAAATAATAGATAAGGTTTAAGTAATAAACTTAACGCTATATATCGTTACTAATATAAAGCTTAATACTATATATTATTAGCTACCGCTATAAGCTAGTTCCGGGGCTTAGTTATTTCTAAACTCTAGGACTAATAAGTAACTCCCTTAAATATAATATAAGCTAGCTACGGGGATATTACTAAGGTATCTTACTTTAAAAACCCTTAGTAAATACTAGCTATGTAAAAGGGAATCTCCCTTATTAACCGGTAAACCTTTATAGCTAGCGAGGGTTATCTCCTTCTTATAATACTAAGCGTTCCTATACCGTAATATTTATAATTTCGCCGGGTTATTATAGTCTTTATATTATAATACCCCCGGGGCGGCGTAATTCTTAACTTTAGGGGTATTATAATCCTTTAATAATATTCTCTTTCTAGTCTAAGAACTAAAGAAACGAAAAATAAATATAGTATAATATACTAAATAAAAAATGCGATACTTAGTAAATTTTCGCTAGGTTATTTACGAAAAATAAATAAAAAAGACAAAGGTAATTATAAAGAGGGAAAGGAAAAAAAATTTTAAAAGGGGGGGGGGAGGGGTATTTATACTTAAAAGGTATATACCTCTTATATTTATAAGAGGGGTTAGTATATATTAATATATTACTTATAAAAGGGGTAAGTATATATTTTATTTAGCGGGGTAAATTAGTAACTTAGTACTTTACTTCTAAATTACCTTATATCTAAGCTTTTTATTCCTTTTCTTTTCCTTTTATTTTTATTATTATTATTATTATTATTATTATTATTATTATTATTATTATATATAAAAAGGTAAGTTTAAGTTAATTCTAAGTTAATATTATAGTAAGCTTTTACTAACCTTAACTTAAGATTTATTATATATTAGGACCGCCCCCTTATACGCTTACTACTCCGCGTAGTTATTAGATTATTATTTTAAATCCTAAGTTTAAGAATAATATTAATAATAATAATATTTTTAAGGCTTTAATTTACTAGCGGCGTAAAAGTATATTAATTCTAGCTCTAATTTATATTAGTTATAAGTTAAAATTAACCTAGTTTTTAATATACTCTAAACTTAGCTTCGAATATATATTACGCGTATCCTACCCCTATCTCCTTTACGCGCCCCTTATAAGCTCCTTTTACGGTATCCGCGATTACTTTTCGCCCGCGCCCGCGAATACCGTCGCCTACGCTAGCGGTAACGCTTATTATATTTTATTAAATATAACCCGCTAAGCGTAATCTTTTTATATTCCCGCCGCTACTTACGCTATTATTCTAAGCGTAGCGTAATATTATTTAGCGCGGTAATATTAAGAGGGTACCTTTATATTAAAATTATATTAGCTATATAAGTAAGTAAAAGCTAGCTATTAATACTTATTAAGAATAAGTATCTTAGCTAGTAACTACTTACTATTAATATATTAAAAAGGGTATCTAATATAATAATATATATATATCTTATTAAAACTTAACTTTATATAAATTAATATTAATTTAATAAATTATCTTAGCTATTATTACTTTTACGTAAGCTTTTACTATATTTATAGGCGATAATACGCTTTTATATAAAAACTAGCGTGCTAAAATAAGTTTAATAATAATCTAATCCTTATATATATTTAAGTTAATATTTAATAAATATTACTAATATAGTAATATTACTTAGCTAGCTTTATATAATTATCGCGCGTCGCGCCCTCTTAGATATCCGCGTTAGGAGTAGGGGTAAGGGATTTTAATTTTAGGGATTTTACTTTTTTTTTTCTTATTATTTTTATTTTTTATTATTTTTATCTCTTATATATTACTAACTTAACTTAATTATAAGAGATTTCTAATACTAAATTTATAAAAGCTTAGTAAATAATAATTATAGAGTAACTATTAAAATTAATTTAAAGTTAATAGGACTTTAAATTAAAATTAAAATAAGTTCCTAAAAATCCTAAACTAAAAATAAAGAGAAGAAAGAATAGATAATATTAACTTATAATAAGTTATCGCTAAATATTAAGATATTCGAATTATTAAGTTATTAATTAAATATTAATTAAAATATATTTATATATTATCGAAATAATAATTATAGTTTCTTAGAAGTTAGTATTTTAATAAATATTTACTATTTAAATTACTTTTCTATTTCTAATCTAAAATAAGGTTAAATAATAACGAAGCTAGTATTTTAGCTTATATTAGTTAACTAAATTTTAAGTAATAAAAAGTAATTAAGTCCGCGATATAACCTAGCTTTATTACTAATTAATATTAATTAGGTATCTTTTCTAAGCTAAATAAGTAGCTAAAGTAATATTATAAATTTCTTATAATAAAAATATTAATAAATTAAACTTAGAATATATATATTATATTAACTTAGATAATAAGGTTTAGGTAACTTATTTAGATTATATAATATATAGGAATATTATATTTATTATATAATATACTTTAGCTAATAAAATTATAAAAGATTAAATAATAATTTTATTTATAATTTATCTCTCTTTTAAAAAATATAAAAAAGTAAGTATATTATATATACGTTCCCCCTCCTACTAATTACCTCCCTATCCTCCTCCTATATTAACTTTATATATTATATTAATATTATATTAGTCTCGGATTAGTATTATCTTAAGTTTAACTCCTCTTTATATATATCCTTAACCTCCTATTTTATTTATATAAAGATAGTTATCTTTATAACGCGTGCTACGCGTATTTAACGCGTATTATATTCCTAAGCAGCTAGCGATATATATATTCTAATAATAATAATATAATCCTTATTTAAGTTTAAATTAATATTTAATTAATATTATTAGTACGCTAATATCGCTTACTTTATACTCTAGGCTTAGTAAGAGGCGCGTCCTCCTCGGCGTCTGCGCTAGGAGTAGTATTAGGGGACTCCGGTCTTAAGGTTTCTTTTTTATTTTTATTATTTTTATTATTTTTTTTTTCTTTTTATTATTTTTATCTTTTATATTTTGCTAAATTAACTTAATTATAAGAGACTTCTAATACTAAACTTATAAAAGTTTAGTAAATAATAGTTATAAAGTAACTATTAAAACTAATTTAAGGTTAATAAGATTTTAAGTTAAAATTAAAATAAGTTCTTAAAAATCCTAAACTAAAAGTAAAAAGAAGAAAGAATAGATAATATTAACTTATAATAGGTTATCGCTAAGTATTAGGATATCTAAATTATTAAGTTACTAACTAAATATTAGTTAAAGTATATTTATATATTATTAAAATAATAATTATAGTTTCCTAAAAGTTAATATTTTAATAAATATTTACTATTTAAATTACTTTTTTATTTCTAATCTAAACTAAAGTTAAATAATAACGAAGTTAGTATTTTAGCTTATATTAGTTAACTAAGTTTTAAGTAATAAAAGGTAATTAAATCTGCGATATAACTTAGCTTTATTACTAATTAATATTAGTTAGGTATTTTTCCTAAACTAAATAGGTAGCTAAAGTTATATTATAAACTTCTTATAATAAAAATATTAATAAATTAAACTTAAAATATATATACTATATTAACTTAAATAATAAAATTCGGGTAACTTATCTAAACTATATAGTATATAAGAATATTATATTTACCGCACGATATACTCTAGCTAATAAAGTTATAAAAGATTAAATAATAACTTTACTTATAACTTATCTCTCTTTTAAAAAGTATAGAAAAATAAATATATTATATATATATTTAGCTATACTCCCTCCTACCTTCGATTCCTATTATATTAACGATATATATTATATTAATATTATACTAGTCTTAGATCGGTATTATCTTAAGTTTAACTCCTTTTTATATATACCTCTAACCTCCTATTTTATTTATATAAAAATAGTAATCTCTGCGACGCGTATTACGCGTATTTAACGCGTGTTATATTCCTAGGCAGCTAGTAATATATATATTCTAATAGAAAAGTTACTAATATTAGAATATATATATTACTAGCTACTTAGGAATATAATACGCGTTATAGAGATTACTATCTTTATATAAGTAAAGTAAGAGGTTAGAGGCACGTATAAAGAGGAGTTAAACTTAAGATAATACCGA
Organism: Ophiocordyceps camponoti-saundersi (nom. inval.); assembly: GCA_003339415.1. Classification (NCBI taxonomy): domain Eukaryota; kingdom Fungi; phylum Ascomycota; class Sordariomycetes; order Hypocreales; family Ophiocordycipitaceae; genus Ophiocordyceps; species Ophiocordyceps camponoti-saundersi. The sequence continues at coordinate 26,208 of PDHQ01000214.1, read as the reverse complement.
TCCGAGACTAATATAATATTAATATAATATACGTTATTAATATAATAGAAATCGAGGGTAGAAGGGAGTATAGCCGGATATATATATAATACGTTAATCTTTTCTATACTTTTATTTAAGTAAGAAGTTATAAATAGAGTTATTAAATTAATTATTCGTAACTCCTTCCGCTAAAGTATATTAGATAGGAGATATAATATTCTTTTAGCTATATAATCCGGTAAAAATACCCGAACCTTATTAATTAGGTTAATATATATATATATAAAGTTCCTTATAGCTATTAACTTATATACTATAATAAGAGCGAAACGCGATATTAGCCTCCTATTCGGCTTAGGAAGGATACCTAACTAATAATTATAAAGTTTATAAAAAAAGTTATTTAGAATTATTTAAAAAGAGGTAATAGCTAAAATAATTTTTAATAGTATTAATAATTAAAGTAATTTTTATAATAATAATAATTATAAATAAAATATACTATATTTATAAATATACTATTTTAATAAAACTTATATCGAAAAAATATAAAGGTAATATTCTTATTAAGGTATTTTATTATAAAAGAATTATAAGTTTATTAGATAAATATAATAGTTAAGAGTTTTTATTTAGGAACTTAGAGGCGGCCTTAGAATTATAGCTATCTATAAGTAAAGATAGAATAGTTTATAACTTATTTATAAGTACCCGCCTTTAGCGGAAACTTCTAAGCGCTTAACTAAACCGCTTAGTAATATATATAATAAAGGAAATTATTAAAGCATCTTATAATACTCTAATAGCCTCGTATTATCCTTATAGCCTTATACCTTATATAGCCTGCTTAAGTTAGTAAGACTCTTTATATAATATCCTTCTAATTTTATAATATTACTCCTTACTTTATATATTCCTTAACTAATATTTTATATATTTAAATAAGTATTTAAATAGTAAAATCCCTTAATTAGTCTTAAATTATAAGATTAGATTAGATCGTATAGTATTATACGTTAAGGTATTAGTAGTTATAATCCTTTTTATATTAGTTTAATAGTAAGTCTAATAATAATAATAATTCCTCTAAGTTCCCTTTTCTTATCCTCCTATCCCTTATCCCCTTATACCTTGTCCTCTAACGCCTATCTAATAAAGTAAGGGGGTATCTTTATTATAATCGCTTATAATTACCTTCTCTATTTAAACCTCTCTATTATAACCCTCCTTAAATAGCCTAGATTAGAAGTACTTAGATTAAGGCGGTATACCCCTAATTTCCGTTAATTTACTTAACTTAGTAGGAGACCTTTTTTCTTATCCTTAGTCCGATAGCTTTACCTTTTTAATTACTTTATCGCCTAACTAGGTAATAATAATAGGCTTTTTTAACTTACGTATTTAGTTAGAATATTATATAGATAAGTCTAATATCGTTTATCTATCGAACTTTTCGAAAAACGCTTTTATTATTTAGCGTAATATTAATTTAATAACTATATTTAGAGGGGTTTAGATAATATCTTAAATTAATATAGATTAAAGAGTATTATATATTATTTTTTTAATAACCTCCCGGATTAATATTAATTAGAAAATATCTTATAATATTTCCTTAATAGCTCTTTATAATTAGGTAATATTAGTCGTATTTATTAGGAGTCTTTTTAATTAGAGTAATATTTAATTAAATATCTTTATTAATTTATTATAAATTATAAAGATTATTCTTTTATTCTTCTTTATAGATATTATCTATCTAATACCTTATTTTATTTTTATCGCTATCTAAAATTCCGTATATTTATAGCGGATAATTTCTCTTATCTTAGTTATTTATTAATCTCTCTATTTATTTATTATAGTTTATTATTCGGTTAGTTATCTAACTTTCTACTTATATATAATAATTATAAGCGTTTTTATCTTAGCGCTTATTATATTTATAAGTACTTTTATTTTAGTTTATTACTTAGTTATTAATATAGTTTATATCTCTCTCTTATAAATATTCGAGTTTATAATTACTATATAGATAATTTAGGCGGCTTATAGCTACTTAGGTATAGGCGGGATCGTTATTACTAATATAAGGATCTATAAAATAGCTATTTTTATAAGAATAAATATCTATAAAGTAACTATCTTTCTTAAAGCTATTACGGTAAAGGTAGTAGCCTTAGAGGTAATAGTTATTAGAACTTAGGTAGTAAAATTAAAGGTAATAGCCCTAGTAGATATAACGACTTTCTTTATTAGAACCTAAGTAGTAAAACTAGAGGTAGGGGTTATAATAACTTTCTTTATTAGAACCTAGGTAGTAGAACTAAAGGTAGGGGTCGTTTTTATCTATCCCTATTTAACGGATTTCTATAATAGGCCTGACGGGGTCGTTTAAGAGGGAATTAGTTAGCTTATCGGAATAGATATCGCCTTAGCAGAACTCGGGGTTATCAGCTTAGCTAGCGTTAATTTTATTAGCGTTTTTATTAGCGTCTTCGCAAGTATATTATCTATAATCGGAGGAAATCGAAATATCTATTAAAGGTTTTACTTCTAAAGTTATAATCGTCGATATAAACAAACATTAACGTTAAGTACTCTATAGTAAAACCTAGTAACGTTTAGTATTTAACCTTATCCGCTAATATTAATTTACTAAACGCGATATCCCCGTACTTTACGTACGTAAAGGGGGCGCTTATTAGTCCTTACGGTATATTAATATATTCCTATATACTATTAAGGGCGGTAAAGCCTATCTTATATATATCTTCTAGCTATATTAGGATTAACTAGAACTTATTAGATATACCTAACTAAGAGAAAACTATTAGTTATTTAATATATACTTAGTTTAAATTAACCTTTAAGTTATAATATAAATATCTTAGTTTTACTATATTCCTATTAATATCGCGGTAATCGTAAATTATTCTCTAAGCCGCTAGGTTTAGTAAGTATTTTTTAATAAATAAAGTTCTAGCTACTTATTCCGTATTATCGCTAATAAGTTAAATAATATTTACTTTTTCTATTATTAGGAATACCTTATTTATAAAGATCCGTTTAAGCTTATTATATTTTTATTTATTTAAATATAGCTAGTATTACTCCCTCTTTTAATTTAATTTAATAAGTAATTAGTTATATAAGCTAAATCTCCTTAAGAGTAGAAATAAAATAATCCTTATAAGTAAAATATAATCTTATAACTTTCTTTTTTTATTTTTCTATTTTAATATAATCTCCTAGCGTAATAAGGCTTTATTTAAACTACGCGTCGATTTCCCTAATTAAAGTATCTAATAAAGGATAAATAACTAAATCCGGGGTAATACCTTTATAAGATATAAGTCTTAAAATATTTATTATTATAATACTTACTTATCTAAGATATAATATATAGTTAGTATTATCTTTATTATTTATTTTCTCCTAGTTTATCCGATATCGGGGATATTTTAAAAAATCTATTATATCTAGCTTATTATAGTCGTAGATTACCTTTTCTATATTACTCTTATTCCTAGCTATCTTATTTTTTTTTAAGTTAGCTAATTCTATTTCTAATAACTTTTTTACTCCTCTAAGCTATCTTAAATATTTAAGTAACTATTTATTTATTAACTTTAATTTCTCCGCTATCTATTTAAAACTTATTACTTTATATATTTTCTTTTATATAAACTTAGGTAATATTATTTTTACTTACTTACTAATAGATATTACTAGCTTTTACTAAATCTAAGGCTATAATACTTTATTTACCTTTTTCTATATTATGTTTAGCTACCTTATTATTTAGCCCTTATAAGAGATAGCTATTAATTTTTTAGAAAGTCTTACTTTACTTAAGAAGCTAGTTATTTATTAATAGCGGATAAAATATCTTTAACCTTTTCTAAAATAAGCTTATTATCTTTAACGAATATAATCTTATTTTTATTATTAGTAATTATTTTTAGATATTTAGGGGCTTATAGCGTTTTCCTATCTAGCTTAAATAAATTAAATATTAGGAAAATCGGAATAATCTAAATAATATTTTCTAAGCTAGTAATCTTTAGCTATTCCTTTATATAATATTTTATAGCCTTAACGCGTCTTAGCTATACGCGGCCTAATAAGATATCTTAATTATTATAATCTCCTAATATATATATTTTTATATTAGCTAGGATTCCTATTATAATTACTTAAAAGTAGGTAACTTTTTTAATAATCGTAAGTTCGTTATTCGCTATTCTAATTATATTTAGTTAAGGTAACTAGATTATAAGGAGGGTATTATTAGCTATAAAGGCCTTATTAACTAGATTAATTATAAAGCCTTTATTTAATATAATAATAATATACTAATAACTTTTAATATAGCTTTTAATTATACCCTAATATTAATAAGATAGCTTTAGCTAGCGCTATAATATCTCTCTAAATTACCTAATTAAGCGTATTATAAGATAAAATATCCGCTAGTAAGTTTTATAATTCGAATAATTAAATAAGATTTATAATAACCTCCTTACCTTTTAGAAACTTAATCTTCTTCTAATATTATATTAGTTTATTAAGTTACGTATAAATTAATAATATAACCTAAAATAATTAAAGGATATTTAATATTACTAGGGTATTTTTAACCTATTTCCTAGTTTAAATAGCGGAATATTATATTTTTTTATAGCTTAGATTTTCTCTAACTTATATTATTTTTTAGCTAGCTTAAGCTTTTAAAAGTAAGTTTAAATTTCTATTTCTAGAGGTAATAATCGAGTAGTTAGTCTTAGGGTAAGCTTAGGAATAATTAAAGTTAGTATATCTCTTAAAGCTAGGCTTTCCCTAGCGTTATTATTAAGCTCCGTGCTTAATATAACTAATTAGCGATAAATCTCCTACTCTAGTTTATCTTATTATAATTTATCTAAGTTATCTAAGTTAAATTTTACTCTAAGGCGCGGTTTAGTTACGCGGCCTTACGTAAGTTAAGAAATCGAGACTATCTTTTTTTTCTAATAAGAGGTTTAAATATTAGGTCTCTAAGCGGTATAAGTTTATTCTTATATTAAATTAATATTAAGCGTAGTAAAATCTAAAGCTTTTCTATTTAGACTTTTTATTATAAATAATATTAGTAATATTTTAGTTATATATCCTATTAGTAGTTAAATATTTATATTTAAACTAGGGTTTAAAATTAGTTAGTCTTTAGTTAGTTAGGACTAACTAAAAAAAGTCCGGACTAAAAGTATATACCTTTTAGTCAGTCTTTAGTCAGTCAGCCTAAGGACTTTAGTTAGTCCTTAAATATAAGGACTAACTGACTAAAGACTAAAGACTAAAAGGACTAAGCTTTTAGTCAGCTTACGTAAGCTAATTTAATCTAAAAAAAATACTAATAAATAGCGCGATAAAAGTACTATATAGAAATTAAGTTTTTTTTTTAATTATATTATTATTAAGCGAGAAATAAATTCTTTAATTTAATATATTAAGAATAAAAATAAAATCTAGTAATAATAATAGTAATAACTTAATAAATAATAATATAATAAAGAGTAGAAATATAATATAGCTTTAAAAAAGCTAAATATAAGTTAAAGATATTTAATTATTAGAAATCTTTAGCTATATAAAATTATTAATATATAAAGAGTTAATATTAATAAAAAAATATATTATTAGCTAGAAAAACTTATATAATAATAAGTAAAAAAACTAGCTATAATAGAAGACTTATAAGCTTTAATCTTCTTCTTCTGAAGCTTTATTTTCCTCTTTTTTAATTTCCTAGAAATTATTAAGTATTAAATTCTAGTTTTTAAGCAGAATTAACTACTCTATAGTTTCCGGTTTAAGGTTATTCCTCCATAACGTAATTATATTACCGGATATAGAAAATATAGCCTTAATTAAGGCTAATATAGCCGGAATAGCTAAAAATTTTCTAGCTAAAATTATTAAAGTAGGGAAGCGAAAAGCGTTATTTTTCTAATATAAAAGCGGGTTACTTTATAAAATAATTAGTAAATAAATAATAAATAGAGAGAAAAAATTATAAAAAAATATTATAACTATACTTTAAAAGGTAAATAAGCTTCTAAAAGGTATTATATTAATTCTTTATTAGTTTCTGCTTTTTTAGACTTTAAACTAAAGTTAAAGTCTTCCGAAGCAGATAATCTAAGACTTCCTAAGTTTATTTCTTTATTTTCCATAGTTTTATAGCTAAGAATAATTAGTAAAAATTATAAAAAAAATAATCTTACTTATAGATTAAATTCCTCTTAAAAAAGATATAAGATATCTTTTTTTATAGCTAAATAGTAATAAAGAAAGCCGTCTTCTTTAAAATAAATATCTTTATACCGTAGGTCTAAGATAATAGCGAATAAATAAGGCCGGAAAGCGTATAAGTCGTTTTTTTTAAGTTATTTTAGAAAGTACTTTTTAAGTTTTTTTAAGCCCTCTATTATATAGGCTTTAAAAGTATTAGAATAAGAAGACTAAAAAGTAATTAGTAAGTATTTTAAAAAATAAAAGAAAGAAAAATACCTAGCTTTTTTCAAAGCTAGAAAAATCTTCGTATAATTTCGTAAGCCGATTAAAAATCTAAAAAATAAATAGTAATCCTTCGGAGCTTATTATATAGAAGTGCCGTTATAAATAAATAGAAGGGGTTAAAAAAACGTTAAAAATAGCTTTAAAATCTTTCAAAGCTTCCTATTCCTTATTAGAAGGGAATATTTTTTTATACTTTTTATAATCTATTAATTTAGAAACCTATTCTAAGGCAGATTAGAATTCTAACGCTCTTTTAAGCATAAAAAACGTAGAATTCTACCTTATAGCGTTATTTATTTAATTAATTAGTAGTTAAATAAATAATTAATAAATAAAAAAACTTACCGATAATAACTTTTATTTTTTTAGATTATTTTATATTTCCCTTAGATTTTTGCTACTATAAACCGTCTTAAAAAAGCTATTTAGGCTCTATATTATACTTAATAATAAGTAAAATACGTCGAAGTCGGTTAAAAAGCGCTATAAAAATAAATAATTAGTAAAAAATTATAAAATAAATAATAAACTTACTATTATGCTCTTATAAAGTAGTATTTTTATCTAAAAGTTACTTTTCTAAGTTAGAATTATTTAAAAAGGCCTTAAAAATATCCTAGGCTATTAAATTAATAATATATACTAAGTAGCGAATTTAGCCTATAAATTCTTTATAAAAAAGGTTATTATAAGCCGACGAATAAGCTTTTAAAAAGGTCTTATTATTAGTAGCATTATCGTAAGTAATACTAAAATAATATTATTAGTAAATAAATAAATAAATAAAAGAATTATTAATATACCTATTAATAGACTTTAAAGTAATAGTAAGGTAAGCTTTAAGGTAGGAAAGAATTTTAGTATAAATATAATTTCTAGTATACTATTCTAAAAGCTTTTTAAAAGCTAAAGATTATTAGTTTATATAAATAAATAAATAAGTAAATAACTTACCTATAAGCTTATAATATAGCTTAAAGTTTAGGGAAATATAAGCTATAATTAAGCCTAAATAAGTATCTTAAGTAGCTAAAGTCTAGATATTAAAAATAAGGCTATAAAAGCTACTTTTAGAAAAGTAACTTATAAAGTTATTATTTAACTTTAAAAGGGCTTCGTTAAAGTAATCTTTTAAATAATCCTTTAACTTAGCGTAATAGATAGGCTAGTGGTCCCTAGAAAAAGTTAATTAAAAATTTAAATAAAGGAAAAATAACTTACTAATTATAATAAGTAAGAAGCTTATTAAAAAGCTCCGAGTAAATTATAGAAAAAGAAATATTCGTAGTTAAAAGAAAATTAATAACTAAATTCTAAGCTAAATTAGTATTAAAAGCTAAGTTTAACTTAGCCCGTTTTTCGAAGAAATTTTGCGGATTTTTTTTAGTAGGTTATTCTAATATAAAATTAGTAAATTAATAATAAAAAAGCTATAAACTTACTTTTTTTTAAGTTTTTTTTAGAATTTTTATTATAAGTAATTATTTTATACTTATTCTTATAATACCGGGATAAATTCGAAGCTTAAAACTTATAAATTAGAAAAATAAACTCTTTCGAATAGCTATTTATATAAAAAAATTAATTATTAACGCTTTTTAATAATAAAAAATAAGGAAAAAATAAGAAAAAAAAATACTAATATAGTATAAATAGCTTTTAATTTTCGTTCTTTATTTTCCTCGATCGGAAAAAGCTATCGGGTAAATAAGCTATACTGTAAAATATAGATCTTCGAATTCTTATCCGGGCCTAATTTAAATTCCTTCGTATTATATCGAGAAATAGCTATTTTTTCCTTTTCTTTTCCTTTTTTCGAAAGGCCTGAAAATTCTTAAGAAAGTCCCTAATCCGAAAACTCTATACTATCTAATTTAATAGCTATATCGCTATCGTAGCCGTTAAAATTAGCCGAGGTTACTTAAGAAGGCTCTCCCTAGAAGGTAATTAAAGGCGTATAGTTAAAGTCGGATATTTTGAGAGAAATAAGGGGGACTAGGCTAAAAGCGGTTAGGTCTATCGTATTCTTCGAGAAAAAAGCTTCTTAAAAATACCCTTTTTATCTTTATAGCTTATTTATAGAATATTATAAAGTAGATTAAAGTTATAATATATATAGGTTATTATATATAACTATAAAGTTAAAGAAAAAAACTTAAAACTTTAAAAATTTTTCTAAATATAAGGAAAATAAGTAAGGGTACTTAATAATCGGCTTAGAAAAGCGCCTTACGCCGCGTATCTAGTCGTAGACCTACTTTTTATAGATATACCTTCCTTATATTTTTAGAATATTTTTTAGTAGCAAAGTTTAAAGGTTTACTTAAAACCTCGTATTACTTATAAAGAGGGGTAAGTATAAAGAGCTCTTTTATATTAACTTAAAGAAAAAACTAGAAAAAAGTAATAAAAAAGTAGGGAAAAAAGATATAAGACTCCTTATAGCTTTAGCTATATTAGGTTTTTTTTTATAATTTTAGCTATTTATTATTTATTTTAAATAAATTCTAAAAAGAAATAGAAATATATTTCTACTACTTACTAAAGTAGGTATATTACGCGCCGCGTCGTGTTACGGATCGTACCCGTAATTACCTAATCTTACCCGTAGCCCTTAATCTAAGCTTCTAAGATAAAGAGAGAAAAGGGGTAATAAGAAGGTAAGGGGCTTTACTTACTTTAACCGGGCAGTAGGTAGCCGGAATAGGAAATTCACAAAGCACAAATAAGTAAGAACTTCCTAAATAGGAATATCTTATAAGGTAAGGGAAAGTTATAGAGAGTAGGCTTTTATAGTGTAAATTATTTAGATTAAAAGCTTAAAGAAGAAGGAAAGGAAAGACCCTTTAAGGGAAGGAAGCCTTCCTTTTATAGTTTTCCTTCTCTAAGAAACTATCTAATTATATAAGCTAGCTAGAAAGCTATAGAATACCGTAGAAGCTTTATATTATAAATATACTAGCGAATAGAATAGCTTTATCTTATTCTATTTGCTTCTATTATATTCTTTTTACTTTGAAATTAAATTCCTACTTTAAAATTAACCCTTAATTTTAAATCTACTATATTCCTTAGCGAATAGAATAGCTTTATCTTATTCTAATTACTTCTATTATATTCTTTTGCTTTAAAATTAAATTCCTATTTTAAAATTAACCCTTAATTTTAAATCTACTATATTCCTTAGCGAATAGAATAGCTTGATTCTATTCTATTATGTTCTATTAGCTTCTAGGCTAATAATAAATTATAATAGATAATTCTTTATTTATAATAGCTGATATTTCTTTCCGTTTTTAACCGTCTCTAACTATTCTTCTTATCTTAGGAATTTTATTCGTTATTCTTATCTTTATTATCTTATCTTATTATCCGGGGTTTAACCTTCCGAGGTTTAGCCGTAATTTAAATACTAGATACTAGTATTTTTACTTTATTATATAATTTATATTATTAAGCTGTTTATATAATAAATACTGCTTATATAATAAGAATAGTACTTTTAACTAGTATTTATATCCTAGATTATTACACGTAGCTACCGCGGGGTAAAGTACTCTTTATAACTTAGGGAATTTAAAAAAAATATAAAGGGTAAGTAAAAAAAAGGAGTAAAAGTAATTTATAATATTTTAGTTAAAAAGCTTCCTAAATAGATTTTTATTATATTATATTTCTTACTTATAGCGTATTTAAAAAATAAAGTAAGAATATTAATAATATATATATTATATTTTCTATAAAAATATATTTTTAAAACGCTAGCTTAAATAGAGAAAAATTTTAAAAAAAAATTAAAATAAGCTATATTATAATAAAAATTAGTATTATTTTTTTTAAAAGTAATACTAACTTTTTAGTAAGTTATAAGTAAATAATTATTCTTTATATAATAAAAGGTATTTTTAAAACTAATAATTACTTTTTAATAAATTTTATAAAAAATATATATATAAAGCTTATAAGATATAAAATATAAAAATTATTTTTAAAATTTTTTTTTAAAAAATACTAATAAGAAAATAAGAAAGTAACTATTATACTAATAAGTTATTTATAAATAATTTTATTAAACTATTCTATATATTATTTCTAATCTAGCTTTTTGTTATCTTAAGGTTCTTCGTTATAATAAAGCTCCCCGACTTTTTCCGCTAATTTTCTAGCTTTTTTATAAGCTTTTTTTTATACTTTTATAGTTTTTTTTTACCTTTTTTCTTTCCTTTTACTTATTTTCCTAGGAAAAGGAAACGATCGAATAGTATATTATACTTTAATACGCGTAATTATTCTCTATAAATAATAAATAGCTAAAAATAATTAGTATTTTTTAATTAAAATTTAGAAAGCTTTTTAAGTAGCTTATATTAAGAAATAGAAGTAAGAGGAGGTATTTTAGGTAAAATAGACTCTCCCTAAGTAATAATTAAAGTTATAAAATTTAAGTTAGATATTTTAAGAGATTAAGGGCATTAGGCTAAAAGCGGTTAGCGCTATCTAATTCTTTAGGAAAAAAGCTTCCTAAAGATACCTTTTTTATCTTTATTAAATAAAAATTAAAGGTAATAGAGTAAATTAAAGTTTAAGTTATCTTATAGAACTTTTAAGTTATTAAAGAAAAAAGGAGACTTTGAAAATTTTTCTTAGTATAAGGAAAATAAGTAAGGGTACTTAGTAATCGGCTTAGAAAAGCGCCTTACGCCGCGTATCTAATTATAAACTTACTTTTCGTAGATATACCTTCCTTATATTCTTAAAAAATTTTTTAGTAGTAAAGTTTAAAAGTTTACTTAAAACCTCGTATTACTTATAAAGAGGGGTAGGTATAAAAAGCTCTTTTATATTAACTTAAAGAAAAAACTAGAAAAAAGTAGGAAAAAGATAGGGGAAAAAATATAAGATTCTTTATAGCCTTAGCTATATTAGGTTTTTTTTTTATAATTTTAGCTATTTTATATCTATTTTAAATAAATTCTTAAAGGAAATAAAAATATATTTCTATTACTTACTAAAATAGGTATATTACGCGCGGCGTAGCTACCGCGGGGTAAAGTACTTTTTATAACTTAGGGAATTTAAAAAAAGGTATAGGGTAAGATAAAATATAATTAAAAAATAGAAAAACTTTATTATAGCTTAAAAAACTTACTTATATTTTTTATAAGGTTTATTTCTAAGTTAATATAGTATTATTTAAATTTAAAGAGTAATTATATAAAGTAGCTACTTATTCCCTTAGTTTAATATATTTTATAAAGAAGAAATAAATAGAAATAAAAGTAATAAAAAAAAGGTAAAAAAGTTCGCTTTTTTTAAGCTATAAGCTATATTTATTTTATAATTATAAGGCTATTATTAGCTTTTATTTTAAATCTTTTATTTAAATAAAAAAAATATTTTAAAGTTAATAATATAAATAAATATAAATAAATAATTATAATTTTAAGTAAAAAATCTTATAAGAAAGCTTAAAAATATATTACTTAAAAAGATTTAATTTATATTTTTAACCTTATTATTAAAGGAGTTATTTTTATAAAAAATAAAAACTTTATCTATATCTTAGTTTACTATACTGAAAAATAACTTAGTAAGGAAAAAAGGGTAAAAAATAGAAAATAATTTATAACTAAGGCTATAATAACCTTACTAACCTAAAAAAAGATATTACGTAAAGAACACCTTTTTCTTCTTTACTAATTTTTTAAATTATTTTTTTCTTTTTAATTAAGCTTTTAAAATAAATATTAGTATTTTTAGTACTTAGTATAGGGTAGCAAATAAAATAATTTTTATCTTTTTTAATAATTTATTTAAAAATAAAAAAAAATTATAGCCTTATAAAATATATAACTCTAAGTAAAATAAGCCTTAAAAGCTTTTAGAATAATATTTATCTTTACTTATAATAAATTCTTAAAATAAATATATTTTTTCTATTAATATTTTTATAATAATTATAAGAAAATAAGTAAAATTATAAAAAAAGAACTTTTTAGCTATTATAATACTTATCTATTTTTTTAAATTATCTTTTACTATTATATAATTTATTAAAGCTTTTTTTCTTATTAATATTTTTAAAAATTATTTTTAAAAAAAAAATTATCTTTAACTTTTTACTATAAAGTAAGTAAAATAGCTAAAATTATAAAAAATTACTATTTAGAAGCGCTTTTAATAAGGTTTTTTTAAAAATATAAAAAAAAATTAACGCTAGTGACTAATTTTTTAGTCTTTAGTTAGTTAGTGACTAACTAAAGACTAAAAGTAACTAACTAAAATTAGTTACTATAAGGACTTTAGTCAGTCAGTGACTAATTTAGTCCCTAAAAATAAGAACTTTAGTTAGTTAGTCCGGACTAACTAAAAAAAGACTAAAAAGTTACTAACTAATTTTAAACCCTAATCTAAACTAATAACTATTAAATTCTTTATTAATAATCTAGGGCTAGTGCCTTAATATAGTTACTAGCGTCTTTATTTCTTTATTTCCTTCGCGTAAGTTTCCTAATAAGCTTTCCGCTACTAGAACGCTTCTCTATTAAATAAAGCTATAAATAGATAATTATAGCTTATATAGCCCTATTCGCTATATTTAAAATACTATTATAGATTCGGGTTAGGAGGTTAATATCTAAGTCCTATACTTAGTAATCTAAGGGCTTAAGGTTACTATTATAATATATTCGAAGAATTTTATAATAAATATCTCTAATTCTATACCTAAGTATTAGTTTATCTAAGTATACCTTATATACTTAAATATCCGCTAATAAGATAGCTTTCTAAGTTTTATAAGCACTTACTTAATTTACTCGCTATTATAATATTAGATTATTCTATTAATTTAGCTATCTTAGTTATTATCTCCTATTACTTAGCTATTACTCTTTATAGATTTATCTTTATAGCTAGTATTTTATTAATATCTCTCTTAATCTTTTTAGATATTATATTACGTAGATTATATATAATAAGTTAAATATTAAACTATATTAAGCTTACTATTACTATTAATAACTTTTACTTACTATTAATATAAAGGCGCTTAATAATAGCTTACTTATACTATTTATCTTTCTTAGCGTTTTTAGTTATCCGATTTAAAAAGTTAGTAAGTAAAATCCGTTAAGTTTTTAATTTTACTTAGCTATAAAAAGCCTTTACTTATTTCGTATAATTAGCTAGCAATTCTCCTTTTTTATAACTAAACTTATACGCTTTTATAATAAAGGTACTTTTTATAATTAAGTTTACCTCCTTAAACTTATTTATAAATAGAGTTACTAACTTAAACTAAGTATAATCTTTATTATTTAACTTATTATATTAGTTAGTAGCTTTACTATAAAGACTCGAAAAGAAGATCTCCCTAACGATAATATTATATATCTCTCCTTAGATACTTAATAGTATTATATTAGTATTATACTAATTAAGGTACCTTTTAGCTAAGATATCTTTTAAGTATTTAATAAATAGCTTAAGCCCTAATAGTAAAGTTAACGCTATAGTAAAATAATACTTACCCTCTAATCTAATAATATTCTTTTATATTAGTACTAGGTATATAATTATTAGATTAGTCTAATTTACTAGGGGAAGGAGATAAAGTAGATAATATAATAAACTTTCTAATAAACTAGGTAAACTTTATAATAAACTTATATCTAATATTATCTTCTAATCTTCTACCTTAGGGCGCTTCTTAGGTATATTTTAATAACTTACCTTTTCTTATAGCCCTTATAATTATAATTACTAAATATCTAGTAAAGCTAAGTATTCTTTTATTAGATAAGTGCGTTTTTTCGAATTAAAAAACTTCTAGTATTAGTCTATCTAGGAAAATTATACGCCTCTAATCTTTTTTACTTACCTATCCTAATATTCTTCTTATCTTAATTACTTTCAGCGATAATAAAGAAAGGAAAAAAAAAGGGAAGACTATCTATATTTACGGGGTTTTCTTATATTCTCTTATCCTCTTTCCCCTTTTATTCTTGCTTATATAGTCCTTCCTACCTTACTTACTATAAGGCCGCTTTTTCGGTAATAATAAGTAGCTATAGCTAAACTTACTCTAGGTAGCTCCCGCTTAACTTAATTAGAACTTACTTCGCTTCCTAATTTAATAATCTGCCGAAATCCTTAAATACTTAGCTATTATTATTAGATAATATTATTATATTAATTCTATAGCTTATATAGTAATACGCTGGATCTTAGTCTTATTACTATAAAATCCCTCGATCGGTCTTAAATTATAAGATTAGATTAGATCGTATAGTATTATACGTTAGGGTATTAGTAGTCGTGATTCCTTTTATATTAGTTTAATAGTAAGTCTAATAATAATAATAATTCCTCTAAGTCCCCTTTTCTTATCCTCCTATCCCTTGTCCCCTTATGCCTTGTCTTCTAACGCCTGTCTAATAATAGCTATCCCGTTTATATAATAATATAAAAAGCATTATAATAATATACTCTTTTCTAACCCCCCCCCCTTATTACTAATAACGGATAGCTTATTTAATATTAATTAGTATATTAAATAATATATAGATTAGCTAAGATAGAAAAGATAACCGCGGATAAAAAGATTAATAATCTATTATACTTAACCTTACTCTCTTATATAACTTAGTAATATATATAATAGCTACCTTATACGATAGAGAAAGAAAATAGGACCCCTATACTAAACCCCCTCGGATAATAATAATAGCTTTACGTGCCTTATTATTTAATAAGAACTCTCGTACGCCCTTAGCACCTTTAAACGCGCTTACGCCCGCGCTTACTTAGCTTAAACTAACTTAAGGAACCTTAAAACTAACTTAAACCTAAGCTTAAAAGCTTAACCCGATTATATATAAAAAGATAGCTAAAAGAAATATTATTTTAATCCGTATATAATAAATAAAGACTAGCTTAAATTTCTAAGAAACTAACTTAAAAATCGTAAATAAACCTTTAGATATTAAACTTATAATATATATAAGTAAAGTTATAGATAAAGCTATTTACTTAAGGATTAGAAGCTCCCTCCTTACTAGTAGCGCTTAGGAAGACTTTTATAGGTAAACTAAATATTAAATAAAGTAAGTTTCCCGCCTATTTCTTAAAGTTTTCTTATAGCTTTTTAAGGAATAAAGTATTACTATATAATAAACTAGTAGCTTCGTTAAGAAATTCCTCTTAGTAATTAAGGCTCCGTATAATTATATTTTAGCTATTTTTCTAATAATTATAATAACCCTTACCTTAAAGATTACTTAGAGGATTATCTTATTAAT
This sequence comes from Ophiocordyceps camponoti-saundersi (nom. inval.), assembly GCA_003339415.1. Lineage (NCBI taxonomy): Eukaryota > Fungi > Ascomycota > Sordariomycetes > Hypocreales > Ophiocordycipitaceae > Ophiocordyceps > Ophiocordyceps camponoti-saundersi. Next base: position 10,360 of record PDHQ01000214.1, on the reverse strand, counting down.
TAAGGTTCCTCCTTATATAACCCCTAATATAACCCTAATTTCTTAGATAACCTTATATAAAGTAAAGGAAATACTAAACCTATTTATAGCCTTTATAATAATCCTAAAAAGCCTAGCCTTTATCTTTCCTCTTATATAACTAATTTATAATAGCTTAATTACCCTTAAAAAGGTTATAATATTTAATAAAAGTTAGCGAAAAAATTAGATATACTTAAGCTATCTATATAATATCTTATATAATAAGGCTAAGCTTTTTATATTATATTACCGATAAATTAGTATTATTAAAAACTAATATTATACTATTTTTCTAAATATTTTTATAAGCTTAGCTTAGTTATATTACCTTTACTATATAAGACTTAAGAAAAAGTAAGATAAAATTTACCGAATACTTAATTTATATTTTAATATAATAATAAATTATATATAATATTAAGCCGATTAGATTAGTATAATTTTTACCTCCGTATAAAGAAAATACTTAGAGAAAATAATATTAGAGGTTTTTAAGGAATTAATCGAGAAAATATAACTTCTATAACGCGCTTTTAAGGAAAAGGAAACTTAACTTTATATTATAATAACTAAAGCTTACTATAAGGTGCCGGAACTTAAGCTAGTATTTTTTTTTATAAAGCCCTTATATAAAGAGTTTTTTTTTATTTTTTATATATTACTTTAAGTTACCCTTAACTATAAGAAAATATCCGATTAGTTTTTTGTTAATTAATATTATTATATAAACTCCCTATAACTAAATTTACCTTAGCTAAAGTTTTATATAAGTAAATTTAAATAAGTTTAATAAAAAGACCGCTATCCGTTACCTTATACGAAAAAGCGCTACTTTATTTATAAGAAAGAAAAATATTAGTTAACGAATTATAAGTAAGGGGATTTCAATCGCGCGAGAAAAGCGTATTTTACTTTATATAAAGAATTTAATAAGGACCCCCTTATAGATAACGAGTTCGAAGCCTTCTTCTTTAAGTATAAAGGATACGATATTATTAATAACCTTAATAACTTATTATATAAGGAAAATAAAGACGCTCCTAAGAAAGCTACTTAATTTATCCTCTTAAGTACTTTTATATATTAATTTATAAGGGAAAATATCCTTATATAGTAAACTATATAATTAGGTAATTAAGTTTTCCTTATAAATACTTATTATATAAAATATTAAGGATAATTTTAAGATATAAGCGCTACGAATTTTTTTATTATTAGTAAAAACTAAGCTAAGATATTTATATAAGAGAACTTAGATATATAAATTAACTAAACTTTAAATATTATTATAATTAAGTTTAGTAGCTCGGCCGCTATAACCTTAATTAGCATAATTAATATTAATAGCCCTTTTAATATTATATAATATTATACTCTTAATACCTTTACGCTATTCCTCTTTTCTCTTAAAAATATAAATCGCCTAGGGGTATATTTTAATAATATTAAGAATATTATTATACGTAAGAATAGTTAGATAATCCTTATTATACGGAAATAAGGATATTTATTTTCCTATATATCTCCGCGCGAAGCCGCCCTTTTCTTTATAAAGGTATAACTTTATTACTTATACCGTCGCTTTAAATACTCTTATATAGAATATCTTTATAATTTACTCCGAAATATAAGATATAATAATATCTCTAAAGCTTCGCTATATATAATAAAGAGGTTTTACTATTAATACTAAGCGTATAACCCCTTACTATAATAATTTAAGTTCTTAATTAAAGATAATATCTTTTTTAATAATAAGATTATTATAAATATTATATAACTAAGCGATAAGAATATTCTTTATATTATTAATAAAGCTATATTTTTCTAAGCTATAATTTTCGTATAATCCCTTTTTACTTAAGATACTTAAAACGCCCTTTACCGCTATTAAATTACTATTTACTAAGGCCCCCTAGACGTAATTATATATAACTTAGGTATAAACTTCTCTTTAGATAAGTTTTATTTCTTTATATAGATTATTAATTCCTTATATAAAAAGATACTTATTAAAGCGTACTAAGTAATAAGTAAGGTTAAACGCTTATATATACCCTTTTAATACGCGTATAATATACTTAAGACTAACCTCTAAGATTAAGCTAATAATAATATAATTCTTTAGCTTATTATAAAATACTTAAACGATATAGTAAAGCTTAATAGCTTTATACTTATACTCCTTATTTTTAGCGCGTATTTTTAGATTTATAATATTTTGCCCTTATTACCCGATATTATTATATAAGTAATTATAATTTATAAGGCTATAAGGGTAGTTTATAAGCTTTATATAAAAAGAGATATTAGCCGTACGCTTACTATATAAAATAAACTACGCTTATATAAAAACTTAATATTTCTCTTATATTCCTAAGTTATAATTTAGCGCGAACGCTATAGTTAAATAAGACTATATAAAATCGTCTTAATTAAAAAGTAGTTTATTTTTATTAAACTTCCTAATAGCTTTATAAAGTTTTATATAATATAAATTAAATTATATTATTTATTAGATAAAGCTCCCGTAAAAGACGCTAATATTTATATAAAAAAGTTTATTATTAAGATCCCGCGTTAAAGCCCGCGGGGATATAAGGATTTTACCGACTATATAGTAAATTTATTTATTTCCTTCTATTAGTTAGGCATCCTTCTTAAGCTAAATAAGAGGCTAGTATCGCGTTTCGCTCTTATTATAGTATATAAGTTAATAGCTATAAGGAACTCTACGTATATACGTATCGACCTAATTAATAAGGTTCGGGTATTTCTACTAGATTATATAGCTAAAAGAATATTACGTCTCCTATCTAATATACTCCGGCGGAAGGAGTTACGAATAATTAATTTAATAACTCTATTTATAACTTCTTACTTAAATAAAAGTACGGAAAAAATTAATATATTATATATATATCCGGCTATACTCCCTCCTACTTTTAATTCCTATTATATTAATAATATATATTATATTAATATTATATTAGTTTTAAATCGATATTATCTTAAGTTTAACTCCTCTTTATATATACTTCTAACCTCCTATTTTATTTATATAAAGATAGTAATTTTTATAATATATATTATATTCTTAAGTAGCTAGTAATATATATATTCTAATACTAGTAACTTTTCTTTTCTAGTTAAGAATATTCGTTTTACTATATAAGTAGTCGAGGTATAATTAGGTTCTTTTAGTAGCTATTATAGATTAAATTATTTTTCTACCTTTAAGAACTTATATAGTTTAGAGTTTTATAGATACCCTTTACTTTACTAATCTATTAATAAGTTTAGGTTAATATCAGGTAGATATTTAATTATTTTCTTACCGATTTTAGTATTACCTCTTAAGGTAACGCGTATCGAATTATTTTTCGCGTTATCCCTTCGCGTTATCGAAGGTAAATAAGGGCTATAAGGTAGTAATTATAACGTTATATATCGTTACTAAGAAAATATAATATAACGCTATAATAGAATATTTAAGTTTATTAGCTAGTCCTATAGCTATAGTTATTTTTAAATAGCTATAGGACTAGTAATTAAATCCCTTAAATATTTAATAAACTAGCTATAAGGATATTATTAAGGCGTCTTATTTTAGAGACCCTTAGTAAGTATTAGTTATTATAAAAGGGAATATCCCTTATTAACTAGTAAACCCCCGTAGCTAGTAAAAGTTATCTTTATTTTATAATATTTCTTATTCCTATATTATAATATTCGTTAACTTAGTTTTATTATTTTTAGCCTTATCCTTACTATTCGATTATTATTACTATACCCCTAAGGCGGTTTAATACCTTTATAATATACGTTATTCTTCTTTACGTTATAGCCCCGGAGGTATAGTAAGGGTATTATACTCCCCTAATAGCTTTTCTCTTTTAGTTTATAGATTAGAAAAGTAAATAGAATATATAAAATAAAAAGAGATATACCTAATAAGGAGGGGTTTAGGTAATTTTCGAAAAATAAAAAAAATAAATATTAAAAAAACTAATATAAGGGGGAAAGAAAGGAAAATTAAAAAGGGGATAGGGGGCCTTTTATAATTAAGAGGTATATACTAATTTAAATACTAACTTTAATAATAATAATATATACTAACTTACTATATATTAATTTACCTTAATAATAAAAATATATACTAATATTTTAAATATTAGTTTACCTTAATAATATAAGGTAAGGGTATATACTTATCGTAAAGGGGTAAATTATTAAGTTAGTAATCTTACTTATAAATTACCCCGCGCCCTAGCTTTATATTCTCTTTCTTCCCTTCTCCTCCGCGTTAATTATTATTATTATTATTATTATTATTATTATTATTATATACTAAAAGTAAGTTTAAGTTAATTTTAAGCTAAGTATAATAAAGATTTATATTAACTTTAAGGTAAGATTATATTTATACCTAAATAATACCCTTATACTCTTACTACGCTAAATAACTATTATATTATTATCTTAAGCTTTTAGTTAAAGGCCGATATTAATAATAATAATATACTATATAAAATAATATATTAGCGTATAAAAAGTATATTAATCTTAACTTAATTTTAACTTAGCTACGAATTAAAATTATATTAAATATTAATATATTTCTAAACTTAGCTTCTTTTTAATATACGTATTTATTACTTACTCCCTTAATAGCTCGCGCTCTAAGTATTACGTTAGCTATTTTATTCTGCCCGCGCGCTAGGATACTATCGCTTATAAACGCGGCGACTTTAATTACGCCCTATTACGCGTAACTTAAAAACCGTAATCTTTTTATATCCGCGCCGCTATATACGCTATTATCCTAAGCATAGCGCGATTAAATTAAATATAATAATATAAAAAAAGTGCCCCTTTATTAAAATTATATTAATTATATAAATAAGTAAAAGCTAGCTATTAACGCTTATTAGAAATAAATATCTTAGCTAATAATAGCTTATTACGCTTATATAAAAATAGGTATTTATTATAATAATATATATATAGCTTATTTTCTAAGTTTAGATATTATATAAGCTAATATTAATTTAATAAATAGTTTTTATAATAGCGGCCTTAGCTTAAGCTTTAGCTATTTTTATAAGCGATAATATACCTTTATATAAAAATTAGTATACTAAGGTAAGTTTAATAATAATATAATCTTTATTTAAGTTTAAGTTAATATTTAACTAATATTATTAGTATACTAATATCGCTTACCCCGTACTCTAAGCTTAGCGGGAGGCGTATCCTCCTCGGCGTTTATATTAGGAGTAATACTAAGGGACTCTAATCTTAAAGTTTTTTTTTCGTTTTTATTATTTTTATTTTTTTCCTTTTTATAAAATTTTTATTTTTTATATTTTACTAAATTAATTTCTTTATAAGAGATTTTTTTTTAATTTTTATAAAATATTATAAAATAAAATATACTAAGTAATTACTAAGATTAATCTAAGATTAATATAACTTTAAGTTAAAATCAAAGTAAGGTTTTATAAACCGTAGACTAAATTTAAAAAAAAAGAATAAGTAAATAATATTAACTTATAATAGGTTATTACTAAATATTAAGATATCTAAATTATTAAATACTAATTAGATATTAGTTAAAGTATATTCGTAATTTATCGAAATAATAATTATAGCTTTTAATATATCGGTATTTAAATAATTACTATTATTAAGATTATTTTTCTAAATCTAATTATACTTTAAGTAATAAGAGATAATCGTTATAAAAATAACCTAGCCTTATTACTAATTAGTATTAGTTAGGTATTTTTCTTAAGCTAAATAAGAGGCTAATATCGCGTTTTATTTTTATCGTAATATATAAGTTAATAATTATAAGGAACTTTATATATATATATATTAACTTAATTAATAAGGTTCGGGTATTTTTACCGAATTATATAGCTAAAAAATATTATATCTCTTATCTAATATACTCTAGTAAAAGGAGTTATAAATAATTAATTTAATAACTTTATTTATAACTTCTTACTTAAATAAAAATACGGAAAAGATTAACGTATTATATATATATTTAGCTATACTCCCTCTTACCCTCGATTTTTATCGTATTAATAACGTATATTATATTAATATTATACTAGTCTTAGATTAGTATTATCTTAAGTTTAACTCCTCTTTATATATACCTCTAACCTCTTACTTTATTTATATAGAGATAGTAATCTCTACGACGCGTGTTATATTCCTAAGCAGCTAGTAATATATATATTCTAATACCTTCGCTTTTCTATTAGAGAAAGAGATAAAAGATACCGCCCTCGCTATATAACTTTATTAAGATAGTATTATTATAACCCCTAGGCCCTCCTAGCGCAGTAGTTAAGCGTTTAGAGATATTAGTCTCCTATAAGAGAGGTAATCGGTTCGAATCCGGCGGAGGGCACGGGTGTTTTTTACCCTAACTATATAGCCGGGGTACGGTCCGACCCCGGCATAACCCCGGCAAGAGTAGTGACCCTGCCGGGCTCCTTTCCTCCCTCGGCAGGAGTAGTAACCCGGCCGAGGCTTAGGTAAGGTACGGGGGTAAGGGTATAATTAGATAACGTAGGTTATTAGAGGAATAAGTCCCTTTTAATAGCGACTATAATCTAGTAATAGAGTACGATTACGAAGTAAAAACTATCTTCGCTACGGTATCTGCTAATATATATACTAAAACTACTTAGAACTTAGATAAGACGTGCGATAAGAAGTATAAGTACCTTTCGCTTAGGACTAGCGTAACTTCGGATATTTCCTATAATAATTAAGCTTTCTAATATAACGAAGTTAGCTTATAAGCTAGCCGAATATATTAAGTAAAGGGTTTTTCCCTAAGCACTCCGGTTTTTCCTCTCTATTAAATAATTATATGCTTAGATACCTATATAAGTTATTAAAGTAATATAATATATATATAACCCCTAGCCTTTTATTTAAGGAATTAAACCGCGCTAAAATTAATAGCCTCGCTACTAAGAATATTTTTATTTTTATATAATATAACCTAGCTAAATATAGAAAGCTATATATTTTTTATATAAAGCTTATATAAGAAATTAAAAATAAAATTATAAAGCTATATAAGAAATTATAACTTATTATATAAGGCTATGCTAATATTAATAAAATTACTATATTTACTTAATCCCCTATAATTTTATAAATAAGCTAGAAACTAATTCTCGCCCTAAGCCTTTCCTTTATATAATTATATAATATATATACTAAGCTTCGAGATATTACTTAAGCGTATATATAATCTTATAATTACTTAACGAGACCGATTTTTATATAATTACTAAAAGAATTAAAAGACTATTTTCCGAAAAATATTATTTTATATATTTATCGCCCGCTTTATAGTATTATAAAATTAAGTATTTATTAGTTTAAAATATATTATAAATATTACTATATAAACTTAAAGATAATAACTTTAATATATAACTTATACCTCCTTTTTATACTTTTTAGCTTTAATTCCTTCGGCCTTATAGGAATATAAACGGATAATATGCTCTCCTTTATTTCGCCCGCCTTCTTAGCCCTCGAGGAAGAGTCCCTAAAATAATAAAACTTTTATACAAAGCTAAAAATATACTTCTTATATAAGATATTAATTAAATTTAACAGCGGACGAATTTCCCTTAAAAGTAATAATATTCTCTTTATATAAAAAGGCTAGGCTAAAGTATTATAAATTATTAACCTAGCCGGAGAAAACGCCCTATAAGCGTATCTTTTATAATATATATAAGGAGCGTATATCTTCTTAATTTGCTAGCTTAAAATAGCGTATATCTTATTAATTTGCTAGCTTAAAATAGCGTATAACCTCTTAGCTATTACTTAAGTTTAGGAACTAATAAAGGAAAACTATAACGCTTTAAACGCCCGCGTATAATAGTAAATTAAAAACGCCGACTAAGGACTATACTTTATCCCTCTTAACCTTCCCTATATAAAGCTTTAGATTTTTACTAATAGCTTATTTACGAATAATAAAAACTTATTTTTATAAATAAGATTTATAATTATATTAAGTAAAAAAGTAGCTTATATAAAGAACGAAATCTTTATTTATAATAATATTATATACTAATCCTTAATAAAATATAAAAAAGTAACGCGTAGCGTATATATAAGTAAATTATATAATATTATATAAAAAATTAATAGTAGAATCGCTCTTAATATTATATTTTAGAAAATTATATAAAGCCTCTCGCTACTAAATATCCCTTTTATATTTTATATAAACTTATACTCCTTTTATAATTACTTAGTTAAGCTTAGTAATATAAGGGGGAAAAGGCTTATAATTAATATTATAGCTTTACGTAAATTATATAAAAGAAAGAAAATTATTAAAATATTTTAAATTAATAATAAAAATAACTTAATAAATATTATAATAAAAAAAAGTCTAAATAACGCTTTTATATAACTAGTTATAACGGATAAGATTATAATTAAGATAGAAGTAATTATTAAGAGACTCGCACCGCTACTGCCCCCTAAGCTTATAAATTTAACGCTATACGAAAAGAGTTAAATAGCTACTACTCTTTACTTTATATTGCCTAATAATAGTAAGTATAAACCGCTAGCAATATAATAAGCTTATTATTATCGTCCTTATTATTACCTTTATTATTATTAAAGTTATTATCTAACTTATCCTCCTCCTCCCCCTCGCCCTTACTCTTAGCCTTTTCTTCTTTTTTATTATTATTATTATCTTTATTTTTATCCTTTTTATCTTTATCCTCGCTTTTATTTTTATTATTATCTTCTTCTTCGTTTTTATCCTTATCTTCGTTATTATCTAACTAGAAATAATTATAATACCGGCCTTTTAAATTCTAAATATAAAGCTTATAAGCCCCGCTCTAATAGCTGCGAATATAGCGATAACTTAAAAATAAACCGCTATTATAATAAAGGTAACGGCGGGCGTAAGGCCCCCACGCTAGGTATTAACCGGCTAACTAAATTATTACCGCCCGAAAATAGCTAAGGCGGCGTACGACTTTAGAAATTAGCTTAATAGCCGTTTTCCTAGCGCGGAGGCGTAAAGTATTACGGACCTTACCTCTTCTATCTCTTATCTTCTTATCTAAGATAAGATAAGTAAATAAGTAATAAAAAGATAAAAAGTCTAATTTCCTTCCTCCTAACCTTACTACTAAATAGAGCCCTTAATTCTAGCTAAGCCTTATTATATAAGGTTAGTACTAAGGTTAGTAAGAAGGGTATTTTCGCTTTAGACTCTTTTAAGGCGATAGGAAGCTTTTATTATTAATAAAAAATAAGAAATATTAAAAGTATTATTTCTTACGCTTACTAATAAAAGAAGGATTAAATAATATAAATAAATAAATAAATAAATAATTATTAATTACTAATTTTAAAAATTAAAGTAAGATATTTCTTAAGACTTAAAACCTTTTCTAGAATTAAAAGCTTAAAGAAGGAAAAGGAAAAGGAAAGGAAAGAGAGGGAGGGAAAGCCTCCTTATATAGCCTTTTTCTTCCTTTACTTATTAATTCTATAGAAGCCCTTAGAAACTTCTAGAAACTAAAACTTACTTTTACCTCGCTTCTCTTAGCGAGTAAGATTCCGTATTCTTATCTGCCCCGCTTTTACCCCGCTTCTTTATAGCGAATAAAAGCTTAAAAGCTTATCTTTTTTTCGATCGCTATATAATTTCCTAATCGCTACGCTTATCGTTAAGTCCGCTTATCTCCGATATCTCCGGTAAGTCCGATTAGGAATAAGGTAGTTCGGCTAATCTCGGCTAAGCTCGGCTAAGCTTATTAAAGCTATATATTTTTATTAAGTATTAAGAGAAATAGCTTTAAAGTCTTAATATTTCTTTATACGCTTTAAGGCTTAATAATATAAGTACCTAATATTTATAAAATATTAAAGTATTACTAAGTATATATTATATAAGATTTCCTAAATAGGAAATCCGCTTAGGTAATCGAAATACCTTTATTAAGTATATATATAAAATATTTAAATATTTAAATATTAGTATTTTATACCTTATTTAAGTAGCTTACTAATATAAGTAATATTATCCGCTTATATAATCTTTTATCGCAGATTTTACTAAGTAGTTTGCTTAGTAATTAAATAAGTATATAAGTACTTATAGCCGGTTTATTACACGTTCCCCTTTTTATAGTTTTAAACTTTTAAAACTTAAGTAAAAACTAAGAATAATATAGGGTATAAGTACTTATATAGTTAATTACTTCTTATAGTTTCGAAAGTAATTTTCTTTATAAGATTTTCTTTTTTA